>UELU01143242.1:0-45786 GCA_900490025.1 Megastigmus dorsalis
TATAGTATATATATATATATAGTGTATCGTTGGGTTTATGGTATAATAAATGTTATGGAGTAAAATTGATATATGATTAAGGTACTTTTAAGACTAAAAGGTCAAAGAACTTCATATTTTCCATCATATTATATAGGTCCGCGTATTTCTACTTATCGTAAATAAAAAAGGTTATGTACACAATCATGTTATACAATGGTATCGTTATTTCAAAATCTTTCATATGGAACATGTCGGACGCAACAAACTTCACACTCCCAAACGTATATAGCAGCATTACTTTAATGCAACTGCACTGTGTAAATCCCGCCAGAGGAATACAAAGAAAGCATTATGAAATCAGCTGTTCCTGCAATATAACACCCGACACAAAAGGAAAACTGTCAGTCAAACGCTACGAGAGAATTCGATTCCTTAATAACCACTCGGACCGAACAGCAGTCCCAGTTAGTTCGTGCGCTGGATAATAAATTTGATTAATTCGGGCGACATTTTATTCAGGGGCGATGTGCATAGCGTGTGTGCAGTGTATAGTCGATATAAAGCTGCGCTCCTCCTCCTACGCTACAGCTGCTTGACTTCACGGTTCCGAGTAGCTCTTTCCTCGCGGCTGCTGCTCTGTATATATAAGAGGGATGATGCAGGATAATCCTGCCAGCTGCCCTCCACGCCTTTTACTTTCGATTCATTTTCTACTTTCTAGTTTAGATGTATAGATGCGTGTCCCTCGAACGCATACCGCGTTATTTTTTTTTTTTTTTTTCAAGGGGTTCGATTTCTCGAAAGATACCATTTCTTAAGTTGATTTATAGAATATTTAAATATTATTCAATGGCTCTTGATTCCAGATCTTTCAGACAATTTTGACTATTCTAATTTCACACTGTTAAATAGATTGTTTTATTATTATAGAGTAAAATATGTCTAAACAAGCCGTTATTATATTTATTATTGTAATTCTACTTTAAAATATTTCACGTATAAAGAAAAATCAAATGAATAAAAGCTTGTAATATTTTAAATAAATTAGTTCTCAGCACGAACGAGAGACAACACGCACAGAAACTTCAAAATTTATTAAACGTTCCCCATAGCCGATCACTTGACCTGGATATCCCGCGTCTCTTCTTATCTATTTTGGTATAGTATTTAACTTTTCTTCAAGTGAACACACGCGTACATATACATATTATACATATATAGTAAAAGTCAGGGTAATATCCAATCGGACACAGGAAATCATTCTCAAAGCCAAAGCATTGCACGTATGGGCGCACAGTCGCGCGGTAAATAAATGATAAAGTTCAGCTGAAACCCCCTCCCTGAAAGTCTCATCCCAATCTTCGGTTCATCCCCCCGGAAGCAATGGAAGTCCATCGAAGTCGATCGAAGCATCTTCACCGGCGCTATACGCAGAGAGAGAGAGAGCGAGACACGTGGAGCACGCGACGAGGCGCATATCAACTTTGGATAAAGGCGCGAGGGGTGACCAAGCGAGAGAGAGAGAGAGAGAGAGAGCGAGTGAAGTTCGAGGGGCGAGCCTCCGCTTTGTGCTCGCTCGCGCTGCACGTGTACATGTACACACATCCAAAGAACGCGAGGGTCGCGGCAACAGCAGCAGTACAACAACAGTAGCAGGAGCGCGCGATCATACCCTCGACCTTGAACCGTATCGATTGCCCAGTCCCGCAAGAGCGAGACGGAGCGAGGAAGCGAGCGCGTGTACCTCTCCATCACTGTGTGTGTAGCAATGTGCGCGTGTATACCTATACATACATATATATATATATATGTAGGTATATAAAGGCAGACAGCGAGATAGAGAGACTTGTCCCTGCGACCCCTGCCACCTAACCTCGCGCAACTCCGTGAAATTCCGATCGCCGCTACCCTCCCTTTTGTTTCCTTCCTCATACGTGCTCGTCCATAGTACGCGTGTGTACGATGTGTGGGCTCTTTGTGTTTGCTCTCCGCCGAGGGGATGATGATGGTTGATCGGAGAGCTCGTCGCTCCGCAGCGCGCGAGATTATTGGGGCGTAAATATTATAAGCTGTATATATACATGTGTGGCCTTGGGCGCTGAGCGATGCTCCTGCAGCGACGCCTCGTTTTCTCTTTGTCCCGCGCTCGTCATCGTTTGGCTTATATACTCGTTATATCTTGCAGCATTGCGCAAGACCTGCACAAAACAGGGCGAACTGTCGGGTTCGCATGTATATTAGGCGCTGCGATCCGTAGGATGTATCTTGACTGTAGCGTTATAGTGCATCGACTGTGCGGGATCCCTTTGGCTTTGTCGAGTCGAGTATAATATATAGATGTATACCAAAAATCAAATGACGGTCCATAAAAAAAAAAGTAGATAATGTGTTATTTCCGACAATGATGGAAAACATATAATACATATCGGAGATAATGAGTGACGTGCGCTATGTCTTGCATAAATTTCATTATGTAAAAAATTTTTACGGCACACATCGGCTACAATTTTCTATTTAACACAAATTTGCATATATATATATATATGCGCATCGCACGCAGATGTTGCAAAAGTTATATTGGACGTTTAACAGTAGTATTTATTGCGACAAAACGACAGGTTATTATTGACGAACCGCACACAATAAACCCGAAGACTTAGAGATACTTTTACCCGCGCCGAGGAATATTGCAACAAAAAAAGATTCGAGAAGTACATTTATCAGCGCGAATATCTCGACTTGCGGGAGCGCATAAATATTGCGTGTGTACAGCTCTGAAATTTCAATGTCTCGGTATATCGAGGCGGCTGTATACGTCGTATACGCTCAATTTTAATTTATTTCTCCGGCGCGGCGGTAAAGATTTTTGTCGAGAAATTGAAATTACTGCGCGGTCGTTTATAGTTTTATGGGCGTGCAGCGGCTCGTAAAAAAAAAAGCATACTCGTATACCGCACAGACGTTAATTACCCATTTATATTTAAACGCTGAACAACATCGCGCGCGGGCCTATTGTTTATATATATTAAACGATTGGCCAATACGCGCTAAGTGGATTTTCGTTATAAGATATTAGCATATTTCGATAGATCTCGCAACACCACCTGTGACACACGCTAAAAATCTTACTTGTAAAGTAGAAGGAAAAAGAAAAATCAAATTGAAATATTTACGATTATACGCACATTGACAACGAGTATAAAGAATCTCGCGCAAATCAGACGTATAGTCACATCGCCAATAAAGCGTTTATAATAATATCGAGTCGCGCGCTCACACTTGCCAAAACATCAATCGGCTCGGTCGCGTGGAACTTTTTTTTTTCACTCCACGCCCGATATGCACATTAAATACACGAAGAGTCCTGCATCAACACACACGAATCCCCGTACGTGCGGAATGGAACGCACTCGTCACGCACAGTTCTGATCAAGCGAGAGAGAGAGAGAGAGAGAGAGAGACTCTGCGTGCGCGGCCGATATAATACACCAGAGTCCACGCGCGAGCATTTCTAATTAAAGCGTTATATATATAAGTATACATAAGCAGAGAGCGGCACGAGAGAGTCGATATCGATCGCGTATATGGGAACGTAAACAAAAGTGCCGAAGGGGAATAATACACGCGCTTGCGCATATACACATATACACAAGCGAAATTATACGAGCGGCGTAGCGCGAGAGAGTAGAGTAACGGTCGAGTGACGTAACGCGCAGCTCTCGTGTGCGTGCTATGTGTATGATGTACGGCAAAACGAGGAGGGGAAGAAAAAGAAGAACTAGCGCTATTTTATCTGGGCTCGGCCATGATGCGTATATGCCCGCATCAGCGTGTATTCCTTTACTCCCGAGCGCGCCAGCTGCGATGAGACACTGCTGACTCTGCCTTTGCGCGCGACGTGCTTTTCTTCGGCGGATACACGCTATGTAGTCTTCTTTTTTTCCTGCTTCGATAGCGCAAGGACAGGCGTTTTATATTAAAAAAAAACATTTGTGCGCACAAGATTCGAAAAGTATCAGTTGTTTATAAGGGTTGACGTTTATTAATATAATAACTGTGCTGCGGGCGGTTTGTCGTACTGCGATTAAAAAGGAAACTCTTTTCGTTAACGTGAAAGTATAAAGCTGCCATTATATAAATAATGTGCAGCGCGCTGCTTGAACAAAGCAAAGTAAGGGGTTGATGAAATTCGCATGTCGTTCTTAAGAATTAGGTATACACACATATCTGTAATTGCGGATGTTTTGCAATAAAAACAATTTGGATTAGAAAGATAAATTGGGTTTTTTGTTAAGTCTTTCTCTTTCAATAGCATTTCAAAGACGCGCCACGTAAACCGGGCATTTAAAGATTGCAATATGTCTGGCAGATCACCGCTTGTTTTTCATAACACGTCGTAATATGATAATTAGCCATGATGTAATCGAAATATCCTATACACATATCGCTATTATTAGTCGATAAAAAATTCTTATTTCTGATCTGTTACAGTTTCGAACGGGCGACTTTTCACCGTTACAAAAAAAAGCCTTTTATCTTTCGAGAGAGCGGTAATATATTCTACTCCGGAAAGGAAAACAACACATCGTATGCAATATATCTATATTCGTTTTTATGTATCTATAGTACACAAAAAAAAACTGATTGACAGTTGGTCGGTGAAAGAGTTGACGAAATCTTTCCATTGATACTCTTCAAAAAAAGTTTCGTAAAGGAAACTCGATTAGAAGTAATATATATATATATTGCGAAACTTTTAAAAACATTGCCGATAGACTTTCGGATGCCCAAAGTGTTGCGAAATTTATAAAAAACAAACATTTATAAAATGACATCTTGAATTGCTTCATTCGCGAAATTTTTATAATTCCACCGCGATAGCCACGTAAAAGTAATGCTTGCAGTCGCGTGACGCATAGATAGAAAAGTGGGTAAATCGCTCACGTATTTATAAGTATACCAACGTTGAGCCGGAAGTATTTTGGCGAGGCCCGAAACGCACTGTGCATTTTTCCACGTTTATTTCGTCGCGGCCGCAATCGCATATATATATACGCGCACGCATTAACGATCCTTCTGCGTCTGTCTCCCTATATATCGTTACTTAAATCGCCTGCTACGACGTGCATCGCGGAGCCGAATGAACGTTTGGCCGCGCGTACGATGTGCTTTGTTTATATATATATACGGCCAACGTGACGGATAAAAAAGACTCGCCGCGGCGTCGTTGACACGTGAATTGCATTGCGTATTGCACAGCATGATGGGGAGTAAATTGTGGAGAATGTCAAAAGTATCCGCGGGAGTCTGCTCGTAATTACGGGGCCGTAATAAGGCTTGGAAGGCTATTTGCTTTACTCTGTGATAGATGGGTTTTAATTATAATACACGTATACATATATATTTATTCATAGACTTATTGCGCAGAATCACAGGGAAATTATTAGGAGTTTGTTAGGAATTTTTTAAATATACCGAGTTGGTAATGCTTCGTACATGTCACATACGTTATTTCTGATTACAATACACGTGTTTTTTTTGTACCCGTTATTAATCGATACGGTGTGACACATGCTTAAATATCGTTCCGGAATGCCGAATACAAATACGAATTAAAAGCTTTAATATTTCTGGTGATAAGGGCTCGAATCTCCCGGTATTGAGAAATAGAAGTTAGCTTTTTTTTAATATTGGGTCTCGATTCTTACTATACAATTTTATGAATGTCACGTAATAATATCGATTATTAAGAGAATATTTCGATCACTTAATAAATTAACAATAATAAAATAAACCTTATTTACTTATGTTTTTTATGTTATAATCGCGTTTTTTCATAAAATAACAGATACGATGTATAAGCGACTTGTTTATTAACTACATATAGACGACACGTAATTTAGAGATAAACGATCCCAGTCTTTCTTTTTCTAAAACTCATTACGTGTTTTAACGTTTTTTCTGTTGGTCTTTCTCTATATATATATATATGTATAAAAACATATTTTGCCCATTAATCTTTTACATATTCTATGATACTTATAGGGTACACATTGTATAGAAAAGTACTTACCAAGAGATAATAAGAATTTAATAAACACACGTTTTTTTAAATATTCCTGTGTTTGATTTGATTTGTTTCTTATCTATTATTATAATATATATAAACTTGAAAAATCGATGAACATACTACTACCTGCGACAATATCCTATAATTTTTTAGAAGTTCATTATATCACTCTTATGAAAGGCTTATATCGACTGCAGCCCAATTTTAAACTATTAAAGAGTGGTTGATAAGTGTTGAAGTATGAAAAGCTGTACTATTCGATTTAGATAACTCCATATCCACCCGAAAGGTTTAAATTTACGTATACGCATCCCATAATGAATCCGCCGGTAGACAAACACATATACACGTATAATCTGCAACGACAACTTCTCAAAGGAATCATCCTCATCCTTATACCATTCGCTCTAAAAACGTAACGCTCAACTAGTCCATCAACGCTATCTAAAAATATAAGCGCTCGCTGCAAGTTACGCACAGACGTACGGTTGGATAGCTCTACACGCGAGAGAAGAAGAAAGAAAAAAAAAAGCCTCGCCGCAAGCGTTGCGCCAAAGAGAGTAAAGAGAGGCGATGCATCGCATTGTGCAGAGCGCGTGTAAAGGGGCCGCGCATTTGTGTGCCTGTGCGCCGCAAGCGAGAATGTGTGCGTGCAGTGCAGAAATCAATGAACGCGATCGCGCTCCTATAGTCTCTACACTACTGCTCTACGTATATATTTTATATATATATGTATGTATATATATGTGCACACACCTCTGACGTACGCACGCGTATACGAGCATATAATACGAGTCTCGAGAGCGTGCATGCATTTTTTATTCGCGAGCGCGAGACAAGATATAGGCGAAACTGTTACGTTATCGAGCGAGCGAGGTTCTCTTTTTCCCTCAACGATGGGTATATACGACTCTTTTTTTTCCTTCGACTTCGTCGGCGGCGGGTGTGTGTGTGTGTATAGGCTCGAGACGCGATAATGGACAAAAGAGGGCGATGCCATGCACGAGCTCGTTCATACTCTTTATCTGTACATACGCGCTGCGGCTTATATGCGGCTAAAGTGCAGTATACGCACTCGCTCACTCTCTCTTTCTTTCTCGCTTATCCGACGTTTTTCTCGGTCTGTTTTTAGAACAGATAAGTATTGATTGATTGTCCACGGGATTGATAGGCATATATATATATTTATGAGGAGCGTGCTGTTGTGTGTTTGCGGTGCGATTGACAGTACTTTGTTTTTTGTTTTAAATATAACTTCAAAGGACAACTTGAAACTTTTAACTTTTGTGTACCGAAGGACATGTTTTTCATTTTCAAAAGTGATCGATATCGCTTATGCAAAAAGTCACAATCGAACTAGACATTATCAATTAATTTACGAGAATGATTAATACTCCTTCAAAACGGTAGTTCTTACATTTGAAATTTCTAATTCTGTAGTTGATAACCTGTTATAATAGATAGCTGAGAATGAATTTCTCAAAATTAATATAAAAAGAAATTAACGGATTCAATTTTCATTTGTATCTGTGTACATCACTCGTTATTTAAATTTCTCGTTACATATAAATTTATATCGTTATTTAATACACTCTACCATCATATATCAGATATTCATTCGGATATGTAGAAGTCGTTCTAATTTATACTGGTTAATATTATTCCGCTATGAGATGAAGACGCAGATCGAGTGAAAGAAAGGAGAAATAAATATAGGCAGCTCGATTCAGCACTTTTTCCAGTTGATAAAAGCTGAACTGAGTCTAATGGTGAGATTAATCTGCCGAGTTTCATATAATACGATCCCCCTTAGCGAACTTACTAAATGGTATGTAACGGTTCATGTTCAATTTTGTAGATCGTAATAAAAATTAATATCACTAACCAATGAATAGCCTGTAAAATAATTCTCTATTTTTCGTTTAATATATATATATAAAACTTTCGATTATTAATGTATTGAAATTAAAAAAAATAATTAGAATAACATCTTTAGTCCATAATAAAGCTTTGGTTTAAAAGCTTAAACTATATACTTAAAATATAACAATAAAAATATCAAGTAAATTTGTTCTGCGCTTATCTCTAAAGAAATCAATAATAATAGTGTGAATATTAAGTATTGATTTTTCTGACCAATCCATAATGAACTGGAAAAGTACATAGTTCAACGTACACCCCTTTAGTATGTATACTATACGTATTTTATACATCAGCTGTAAGTATCGCGTGCACAATTAAATAAATTTCCAGGAAGTAAAAAGCTACCGAGTATATTCGAAATATCGTTAAGATCAAGCGATGATATAAGTAGTAGTTTCGCTCGACCCAGCAACAACAAAACCTCAAGCATCATAGCACACGTATGCATTCCCTGAATAAGCATTCAATTTCAGTTGTATTTTAAAGCTCGATCAATTCCACTTGATTACAATCATCTCGTATATCAAACCCATGTCAAAATCATCAAATCGGTCATTCAAGATGTGCATTCACGATCGCAGACTCGAAGCCGCACCAAGAAGATTTCTGTCGTCACGTGCCAAAAGCAGATTTCGGAATCGCTGTTTCCGTGTGATCAGCTGATACAACTCGCATCGCTATCCTTGTTTCCCAATAAAGATAACGATCAACGATTTACGTAACCGCTGCGACCTTTACATCACTTGATAAAATTGTGAAATTCGTACATGCATCTAAAGCGCTCTGCATGATAAGCTCCGAAGCTCGCTATATATGCAGCATCCAAACAATCGGTTGATGTATATAAGTTCGGATGCAGTGTTGTCGCCGATTAGATAGCGTTTAATTATCGCAGCGCGTGATGCGTCGCGCGTTCATATAATGTTACGAACGAAGGGCTAAGCTTGACTGGCGGATCAAAGACACGTGTTGGGGATTAGCTGATTTATCAATTCCTACAACTTTATTATTTTGTATGGACGTCCTGCTTATATGGTCCACACATTAGTATTGACTTTTTGCGGAGGACAAACTAGAGAGAATACATTTTCATACATTATATTTCATTTTTTGACAGAAAGACGTTATTACGTAGCAACCAAATGTTCTAATCTTAACTGTTAATATATCATACGTTTACTTTAAATTTATTTCTTTTTTAATGTAAAGTGAACGGTAATAATAAATGTATTAATTTTCATTTAATTAAGCCTATCGGTTTAATATAATTTAACTAAAATCGACTTACTGTTATCGACTATATTCGAACAAATTGCTTTGTTCTAAAGCATTTGGTAATGATTTTGAGAATATGCATTCTATTGAAAATTCCTACATGCGAAAAGGTAGGTAGGCTTTGCATCAGTTTTGCTTTTCGATAATGTACACTTTGGTAACTACTAAAAATCAGCAATATTCAAACAAGTATTTGCGTATTATATCAACTAAAAGAAAACTGATAATATCACGTCCATTATTATTATGTATTCGACGCATTAATTCTCACCACAAGTGTCTTCTATTGAAGGGCATCAGCTCTTGTTTTTTTCTGACTGTATAATAGAAAACTACATAATATTAGAAAAATTGTGAAATATCTCATTCTATTTTTACAGCCTATACTAGTAAATGGATAGCTTGGGTCATGCAAGTTTTTTTTTTATACCAGAACTTTGCAATATCGTGTAAAGAATTTTTATCGACAGTCAGAAATGAATTCGGACAAAAAATCATTAGCGGACAGAATTTGAAAGAACATACACAAGATTACACTGTTTAATTACTGAACGTAAAAGCTTTCTGTTATACGGACATAGCTTACAGATATCCTTATTCCGATATTTTTTCAAGAATTTTTATCGACAAGACTTTGCAGTGACTATCGAGATATTTACATGGTTTTAATCGTAACCACTTATTATATACAGTTGTATAATGTTTTTCTAATAGTCACTGACTCCCATCTAGCGCTCAGTGCATAGCAGCTTCCTAAAATGGAATTCAAGTTATCAATGAGAAACGCATTTCGAAAATATCATTTTAATCCTTCGAAAGCTTGCAAAACTCGAACAAAAAAAGCGCCCTGTTATCGAATCGTAACGCTCGAAAAGTCACCAGCGAGCGGACATCTGTTTTTCTCCGATCATTCTCTCTCTCTCTCTCTCTCTCGCTGCACAGCAGACGCCGTTTCATCAAAAGCTGCTCGCAATCCTCGCTCAACCCATATTTTCTCTCTCCCTCTCTCTCTCTCTTTCTCCCCATCCTTCATCTCTCAAAAATGTGCACTCTCCCTCTCTCTCTTTCTCTTTGCATCATGCACCATATCCCCCTCGAAGCTGCGTCGCCCCCCCCCCTTCTCCTGCATCAGCAGCAGCCCTTGCAGGACGCACGCGCACTCGCTCCGTCATGCATCTGCGTTGTGGCCTACGTGCCTCTCCTTCCCTCTTTACACACACATACACACACAAACACACACACATATATATATGTAGTTATATAGGCTGTTTCTGCGCGCGGCTGCTGTGTGCGCCAGCTCGAGAGCGAGAGAGTAGCGTGCGCTGTATACGTGACGTCACGGCACGGGGGCTTTCCGTCTCTCGGATACTCGGATCGTGGCGCGCAGCGTCGTCGCGTGTGCAGTATATGTGTGCTGTGCCCGGTTGTAGACTTGGCAACGCCGCCATAACCGGCGGATCTGTTCTTGCGAGGGTGCGCTGTTGCCGCTGCCTCTCTCTCTCTCTCTCTCTCTCTCTCTCTTCCTTTCTTTCCTTCTCTCTCTGCTGCTGCTGCTGCTGCTGCTGCTGCTGCGGCTCCTGCGCTCCTCCCAAAGTAGCTGCGCGATACATGCGAGATTTGCTGCTCTCTCGGGCGACTTGGACTCCCGCGACTCGATATCCCGATGGATCTTTAAAAATCTGCAGCTGGTCAAAGCCTTATGTCTTGCTTCTTTACTAATTGACGTCGGATAATGAGTAATGTTTCAGTCTAACAGAATTCTTACCGACTAAATATGAATCTACTTTTATTTAGATAAGAGTAAATTCACAATATACGCAAGTTATAAAAAAACATTATTTTTGCATTATGTGATTGTTGGATAATGTTGAATAACTAATGAGACTAATATATATTTTTATAAAATTTTTATTAGGATTTAATTTGGTGTACGATTAAAAATATTTTTTAAATTATTTTAATTGCATGTATATATACACAGAAAATAATGGAAAGTTATAAAACTAATATCTTACTTCAACTAATATCATATCAGGAAGAGATTCGTATGCAATATATATATAGTTCAATCTGTTTTAATTAAAATGGTTCTAATTACACTCAGCCAAGAATTATTACTCTTAGGGAATGACAGCTACCATTTCAGATTTAAACTACTTATATGGAAAGCTTATAAATAATATTAAAATAACAGATTAATAATCGATAAATTAAAATGCTATATATTGCACAGTCGAATAGTTCTATTCATGAATTCATTACATAAACAAGCTGCAACAATGTTGTATCGGTTGTTGTACAGGAAGCCATTGAAACGTGGATATATTACGAAACAGCGCTATCAGAAACCTGCCAAATGGTAAGTATGGGTGAGCACTACAATTATCCCTGAAAAACGCCTGCATTTCGTATCATCAATAATTCCAATGAAATTAATAAAAAAAAAATAAATAAATAAAAAAAGAAACAATGACCGGCGTTCACGTAACAGACGCACGCAGTCTCTATTGCTATCCCCTACAGACCGACCAATTCTCAAAAACACGTCGGTGCACTCGAAAAAAAAAAAGAATGAAGGCTCGCACTTCCGGTATAAACTTTAAACCCCTAATTCGTAGTACACGCGTGCGGCCTCGCATTTACAACCGGGGGAGCATAGCGTACAACATCGCATGTGCAGGGGAGTCGTGGTAACTGGATCACGAAGCGCTATAGGTCGACTGACTCCCTTCCTTCTCTCTCTCTCTCTCTCTCTCTCTCTGTTTCTTTCTTTCTTTTTTTTTGTTTAAAGGGGTGTCTATGTGCGCGTCGAGCTCGAGGACTGAAAAGGACCCCCTCTCCAAGTTCTAAGCTCGCGTGGAGCGGCTGTTTCCGTCTAATGCGAGGCCAATAAAACCAGCCCCGATGACCTGGTTTTCGCCTCCGAAATCCCTCGCATAATGCAGACATTCCGGCGCGAGCCTCGCTTCAACTGGTGAAGTGATCCGGGCTTTGCAGCACTGATGCATGAATGGAACTCGTGTTGCTGATGTTGCTGCTGCTGCTAGTTCGAGTTGAAAATGCTAAATTTCGAGTCATGTAGACTGAGCCGAGTGAGATGTTTACTGGGTCTTTTTGGGGGCTCTGGCTTTTGTGGAGAGCTGCACGAGATCAAGCTGGATACCATTGTATGCTGCTATCATTTTTTTGGTCGTTCATTGTGCTATCTTTCGATGATGAAATGAATGAATATATTTAAAACTAATCCACACGTGTTCATACAGATTGTTTAGGTGACGATCTGAGTCATTAAACAGCTTATGTACTTAAAGATGGGTTCGGGGTGAATTAGCTTAAAACCAGCACGCATTCTAACGAAGAAGTAGGTCAATTTAAAATCGTGCAGGGAATAAACATTTCGCTTTAGCCTGAATTTTCAGGTATTCTCCTCGCTACCTTAAACCAAATACTATCAATAGATATTACTGATTCATATTTTGAATGAAAATTAATCAATGTTTAGCGCAATCTATATTTATAGCATAATCTGAAAATAAACAGATTGCTATTAATATTTTATAAAGAGTATTTTACTAAGCTCGAGGAAGATTACTGTCAAGTTGAATCATCTATATAATAGGGGAGGAAGTGAATAGCGTCAAGTCTCAATTTCACGCTTTGAGTATCGGAAAATTAAAGTACCTCTAATCGTTTTTCTGGCCGATTCGCTAAAATTAATTTTAGACAAGCTCAAAAATATAAGCTGATGGTGACTGATGTATAAGCGCGGAAGCTTTTATATTTTGCCGCGTTTCAGATAATTAATTTGTCAGATTTATCTCGTCAGAACAGTCAATTATAGTTTTTTTCTTAGCTAGTAAAGCGTATCATACTAGATTAAAGAAAAAATACAGAGCTCTCAAATCAAGTTTGAGTTGAGAGCCGCTAATATCATTCCTACCACTATACAGCAACGCTCCCACAATATCAATGCGCAAAGTTACAGTATGTTTTTTATAAAGGAAAAATAAAGGCATAGTTAGATTCCTGCAGGCAAATAAAGGAGTAAAGTTTTGTTTAATATTTTCGAAAATTGACGGATATGACGGAAAAGTAATTTTTTTACAGTTATTGATTATGAATTCAGAGAGTCAGATTGACGAGATTCAAAACGACTGCTACCATATCGTAAAATTTTCTTGCCATTTAGGATTTTGGTCCGCCATATTGGATCGGCCATTTTGAGTTACCAATATCCGATAATGTATCTTATAAGTCAATTGAGCAAAAGTATTCCTTATGAACTGTGCTAGATTATTTTATAAGTGATTTCCTATACCTACATTTTTCGATCCAAGTCTTTTGTTGTACAAGCTACGGATTTTCTACTATACGTTAAAAACCGGTTTTTCAAAACCTATACAGTGCAGTTACATAGCGAAGCTCAACACGATAAACGAGTTTGAATCGCGTTCGATTCCTTCCTATATAGAGTGACAATTCGAAATAACATCCAGCGCTATAAAGTCCATACTGAGAATTTTGCCCGGAAAAAGTTTGTATATTCGATTGCAGCAAAATGAAAAGATGCAAAAGTCCGAAGACGCAACAAACGGGTCCAAACGTTAAACAATAGTCCGGTCGATAAGGGAAAACACAATAAGAGAGAAAGAGCAAAAGAGAGTATGGCATAATAACACGCGAAAGCGAGAGAGAGGGGGGGGGGAGAGAGAAGAGTACACACACCCCACCCCGAAAAACCTTGAAAATCGCGTCAACGTACTCTCAACGTCGTCGTCGCCGTCGCCTACGTCGCAAAGCCAAGCGAAAGGGGGCGCTCTCGGACTCCCCAGCGAAAATCGCAAGTCGTAGGAAATCGATCGGGGAGGCCAAGAGAGAGAGAGACATGCTCGAGAGCCGTGCTGACTACGAGAATGAAATTCCAGCATCGCAGCCGCGCCAACGGAGGAGGTGCGAGCATGAGTATGAGCCAAAGCGAGAGAGAGAGACAGGAGGCCAACTTACTACTCCGGGGGCAAGCTTTCTCTCCGTCTCTCTCTCAGCTCAGCTCGCTGGAGGGCACTCGTGGGGGAGGGAGGGCGGCTGAGAGAGAGAGAGAGGCAGTTCTCGCACAATTCGAAGGGGGGGGGGCAAACCAAGAGAGAGAGAGAGAGACCATTCTGTCGCGTCACACACAAGCAACGGCCCAGTATACAGCGAGAGCAGCAGCAGCAGCGATGGGGCCGAAGAAAATCAATCCGGTCTACTCCCCCTCTGCCGCCTCTCTCACCCTTTTCCTGCTCTCTCCACACACACACACACACAAACACACACACACACACATGGAACGAGCGAACCTGCTCTTGCGCTCTACTAGCAATCTCGCAAAAAGCCGGCCGCCGTCGCTGCTGCTGCTGCTGCTGCTGCTGCGTCATGTGTACGAGAGCAGCAGGCAGCAGCAGCCGCTATACTACCGCCGGCGAAAACGTGGTCCGCTGCTGCTGCGGACGACCGAGAGAGGAAGTTTATATACACATATATATACCCACGTATATATGTAGATACAGAGCGCCAGTGCGCTTTACTTTTGTGTTTGCCGAATCGAGAGTTTGCTGGCCGACTGGGCGGTGGGGCGATGAGATGGAAATGTTGTTTTGGGAAAACAAGCTATTGGGGCAGAGAGCTGCCTTGATCCGTATAGCTTCGAGTTGATGTTTTTTTTTTTAATCTCTGATTGGATCGGATAGGAAAAGATTCAAGTTGTGTGTATGTTCGGACTGGGCTATGATATTGGCTATATCGAATGGTATATTCGTTGATGGTTGCATGATTGTGCGATAATTCGTTGGTGGGAATACGGTGATGGTTTCGAACTGAACTGTAATCTTTCGTGACAGATTCATTGAGGGAGCAGCATGTTTATCTCAATCGAAAGGTATATTTTTGTACACGCGATCGATATGCACTAAATATTTATTAGGTATAGGAAAGAATGTGATTCTCATTGAATATAGAAAACAAGTGTATATACAAATTTTTGCATCGCTGAAAATATTCTATTATCATCGACTCGCCGGAATAAGATTCTATTTCAAGTTTCAGCTCGGAAAAGGTTCTAACTCAACTTATAAGTTTGGAAAAGGAAGTTAATTCTTGGTCGCGAGGATGCTAAAGATATTTTGACTTTTTTTTTCATCTAAGTGTGATTTAGGCTGAGAACAAGATTTTAATATATAAAATTTTCCATAAGAAATTTTACATTTATGATGCAATTTCTACTGACTTAAAGTTGATATATTGAAAAAACTTGTTTGCGAGAATTTAAAATAGAATCCTTTTCCATCGCATCGACGACATGATGTACAAGCAAAATCAAAACGTACAAATTCGATCGGGGCCGGAAATGCTCTCCGAACGTTTTTAGCCGTACGGCACTCGTACCTCGCATTGTACATATGTATGTATAGATCAAATGCGGTTCGATTTCCCTGGCGGCTCTCAATGAAAAGCCGCGCAAAAAGCATCGAGACTCGCGGCGACGTAAGATTCTCGCGACGCCTACATTCCTGGGTGTAAAAATGCGGAAAGATTTATGGGCGGCGGCGGCGGCGGAGGCGGTAGGAACGGAGATGCAGAGATAGAGAGAGAGAAAAGGGAAAATTCTCTGAAAAGAAAGAGAAGAAGAATCGCGAAGAGGTGAAGGTGGATGAGGAGTGCGGGGGTGAAGGAGACGAAGGGAGGAAGGGCGGAAGGAAGGAAGGAGGAGGGAGTGAGAAATCGTTTGAGGGTCCTGGTGCGCGATATTGACCCGCCGCCGCCGCCAACGCTGCCGTTGCCGCTGCTGCTGCTGCTGCTGCTGCAGTAGCAGAGTTGCGTTAGGTTATTTCTGGTCGGGTTCATCTACCTTAAGTGCCAGGTGCCTTTTATATATAAAGAGCTGCGAGACTCGCACTTGTGCGTGCAAGATCGACGGGTGATCCGCATCGGTTTATGTTTTGCCTGAGGACGAGTCGCGGGCCGTTGCGGAATATTGTATATATACTCTCAGTGGCAAACTGATGGATTATGCTAAGTATATAAGAGAGAATATTGAAGAGAGAAATATAGTATGTGCTTCGATTCGTTATGCAAGAGACGCGACTGTACAAAAGCAATCTGCAATTCAGATATTTTTCCTCTTTTTTTCTTTTATTGTTACATCCGCTTCTCGTGTATCGTCATCAATGGAATAATGCAAGCGACGAAGTGTTATAGTTGAGTGCTTCAAATTTCGCTGATGGACTTTTTTTCTTGTTAAAGATCTATAAAGGAGAAGCGATTGAGGGGAAGCTGAACCATATACAGTCTGGACTCGCTATGTGCAACTTCTGCTACATTTACGCATGATTTTTTTCACATTTTCGTTCGCAGAACGGCAGTTTTGGTTGTCGAAACATTCTCCTTCCAACTAAGTATAATAAACCATCTCTCTGTTCCAATAGAGTTTATTGCGATCGGACGTGGACCGCTGACCTTTCGCACTGAACCCTTACCCAGAACCCAAGCATTTAAAGTGTTAACTCGTCCGGCCCCAATCGCGTGCGGGTATATAACCGAATGGCATAATTCGGCGAAGCGGCACATAAATAGCTAATATTGCGTCCGCATGACCGACGGATAGAACGGATTTTTTCAAAGGGGCCCGACTTCGTTCATTGAAAGAGTCGAGTCTGTGTATATACCTAACCTCCATTGTCCGAATATGCGTATAAATCACGTTCTATTGGGGTTGACCTATTTTCATAAACGTAATTAGTTGATTTACGAGCTTTATTTTGATGAGGTAGTGTTGGCGTAAGTTTGCAGCAGTGACCGTGGACACCTCGGGTGTACCTCTTCTTGGCGTGATTTAGCTCTTGTCTCTCTGATCTATCAGTCTAACCTCGCGAACTTTATGCAGACTGTTGGGGGTTCAAATATTACCGAGCTTATTGTTCATCATGCAAGCCACCTCTTTGGTTTCGCTCAAAGATTATATCAGTGAAGTAATTTTATTTTATTATTCCGTTTCTATTTATACGTCGCACGGAAAATTCGTCTTGGGGGGCACTAACGGTGGCGCCAAAGTTAACGTTATATTTTCATAAGGTGGCAAATGCTGGAACTACAATAATGATGGTAGATTGCGTTATACGCACACGAAGAATGAGAATTTTCATTAAAAAATGTATAATTAATTGTATATAGAGATATTTTTGTGAACATTATACCGACTTAATATTTCTTGGACTACAAAGAAGGGTTATTAAAATGAGTATTTAAACAAACTGTTTTGAGAACCAAGAAAAAAAAAAAATTTTATCGTCTCCTATCTATCAATGTACTGTAATAAAAAAATAAATTATAATGATTAAATATTTACATATATACACCTCATCTAATTGACTTACTTTTTATTGCATTTGGGATATTATTTAGGTATAAAGATTTTTATAAAGTTAGTACAAATTGCGGAACGTACACAATTAATAACCTTTACGATATCAATGATATAAGTATAATGGAATTTTTCTGAAACTAGGAGTATGGCTCCAGGCTACATCAACAACCAGTAATTAATGACAATATTTATCTTCGCTAGAAACTAAAACGAGTTTTACCGATTAAAATTTCTCTGTGGCCACGTGTTAATACGATATTACAAATATAATTCCAAGTTTATGAAACTCACGCAGTTTTCCCACTGGAAGCAGATCAGATAAACGCATTCGCGAAGAAGTAAAAAAAAGATAAGATATGAAGAAAGTTTGACATACTGAAGACTTTTTCTCGCAGGCGCTTAATAAATATTCTAGAAACTGTTGCTTATAATTAAACGGTCAGAGTAGTTGATGATGGGTTTCGGTCGTTGAATCAAGGACCTTGAGCCGCAACGGTACTTTTTTTTTCTAATGAGTACAATCGACTGTGCAGTGCACGCTCTATGATTTCTCAGAAAATATGCATCACGGCTCGCATTAAAAGTAGTGGTTAACTTATTTATCTAATGAGACGATATATGCGAATCTACATATCTGAATGTGACATCGAGTCCTTAGGAAAGCTCAATTTTTATTTCTTTATCAGTGTGTACAAAATAATTTCATTATCTTTGAACAATTGCAAGAATACTTGTCCTTAAAATAAATATTAACAAAATTGTGTAACCAACTTAATGAATGCAGGTAAGTGCAAAGGTATATAATGCGCATTGAATATCTCATTATTACAGTTATAATCGAATAAGAGCGCGACCTATTTGAGAGTCTCTCTAAGCTCCCACGCGAAATCCTGCCCAGCGCGACGTGCAGTCTTGAAACTTTAAATTTGATCCCCGTTCCAGCGCCTGCTCCAGCATTAATTCAAAGTTATAAATATAAAATAATTGACGTGATGCGATGAATTCATTCCAGCCGAAAATAATAACGCCAGACTCTCGGTACTGCACAAGCGCGAATCAATTTTTATTCTCATTATATAGCGTCTGCCGCTCAGCGCCGGCCCAAGGTCAATAATTTAAATATCGCCTTCTCCCACCCGCAGCAGCGCCGTAAAGAGCTCACCATCGTTTCCCGGTAATATAACATCGGCCCATTTAGCCTCTCGAAAAACCGGTCCGCCCCGATCCGCGAAAACTCGACTACGACGTGGGAACCCCATTGGAGTCTATATAGCCAGACACACACACTACACGTGCGCGAGAGAATCGGCAAAAGTCCTGTCCTTGGCCTCGTCTCGCGGGGGCCCGACGACGACAACGACGATACGAACGAAGGACCGCGACGTCGGCGGTGCCTTTTATTTCTCGCCTTAACGGCCTTTCAGAGCTGTGGGACGCGACAGTTCAAATTGCGAAATATGCCGGGTAGCGAGGGGATCGGACGAGCTCCGGGAATCGAACGATATGCCGTATGGTGCTGGCGATTTGGAGACCGGACGAGATTGAGAAAAAGCGGCGAACGAGCCTTTGCTGCTGGTCCGGGGATTTTGGAAACTAGTGGCTTGGGTCGGAAGGGAGAATCAGAGGAGCAGATATGAAAATTTGTGGAATTGGAGAATTTGGAGCTTGTTTTAGTACGAGTTCGAATGGGGGCGTATATATAATATGTTGAAAAGAGACATTACAAAAGCTGACTTGAAATTCAAGAAAAAGCATTTTCTGATAGAATAATATATAAAGCTATGGAAAAGATGTTTAAATCTTAAAAAATTGAAAACATATATAATAATATTTCAATAATGAGCCTTAAAATATTATATTATATGTAGAGGTTATTATTTGAAGGTCAACAATGTGGTATATGTTTTAGAAAATCCAAAACAAACTTTTGATTGAGTATTTCATCGAATAAGCTTTAATTTAAAACCCAGCTTGCCCCCAGAAATTCATCAATCTCTTTTTTTTTTATCTAAATTGAAAGACTCGTTTCAATGTATAAGAGAATAAAAAATTTAAAGTAGGTACTAACGAATCATCAATTAAATTGTTTTCGTTATTCTTTTTATACAAATCAACTTTATTCGAGTAGTATTCGAAACCAAAAAAAAAGAGATAATGTGCATTGTTTACTTTTTTACTAAAATGATGCAATTTATCATTATATAAAATTAAAAGCTGTAAATACATATATTACGAATATTTATTAAAAGAAAAAAAAAACAATATTGGGAATCAGAATAAATTAAATATTCTTTGATTATATTTTTATCGTATTATTACTCAGAAAGTAGCGCGACACAGTGAATTTCATTACTAAAAGGACTTTAATCCTTTTCGTATTATTTTTCATCAATATTTTATAATAACAAGTTTGACTGTGTAGGTCAGTTTCAAATCCAATTAACAATCGTATAAAAACACGGAGAGAGACTAAAAAAAGAACCGTGCGGCGTTTGGGCGCAGTGATTAATTTTTTCCTTTCCCTCCCTTCGGCGACCGGAATAAAGTTGTTTGTAAACCTTGCCGGCCGGCCGCAGCAGCAGCTCCGGACGTATCGAGGCGAACCTGCAGCGAGCGACTCTCCCGAGACACGTAACGCGGCGGTCCACGCACAATATATATATATATTATATTCCCGCGAACGAGAGAGGCGAAATTGAGCGGTCGACTTGCAAATCGCTAAAGCCGCGAGCGCCGCTTTTATATCGATCCTTTTTGCCTCTATATTATACACGGGCCTTCGTTCCAGCGCCGGGTTTCATTAATCGTCGCATTAAACTCCTTTTGCGGACCACGCACGGATAAAACGGCGTTTTTCGCGTGCGCACCAAAGTAAATGAAGTTTTAGTGGCCGAGGCGATGAATGACTCCGGGGGGCAGTTGTAAAAAAAAGGAATTTACGTCTGCGGCCGGGAACGTAATCTATATCGGCTTATTATTTCGCCTTCATTTATACCACCTTTTTAACAAGCGGGTATTTCGCGAAAGCGAACCGATATATACATTATTCATGACTTGCGCAATGGCAGTAAACTTCAAAATTAAAGATTCGAATGGTGTTGTTTACCAAGTTCTGCGTCTATACTCGAATTCTGAAAGAACGAAAAGTCACCGACAGTGAATATTCATTATTTCAAAGTTCCAGACTAAAACTATGACCGACCGTCTACAGATCTCGACAATTTTCGGATCTTCCGATCTTTCTGAGAAAACCCACCGGAATGGAGAATGAATTTTTTCCGACTGTCTTACGTATCGGAGGCTCAGTCACTATAATACAGAATTGACGGACTTATCGTTGAATTTAAAAAATTGTACAAATCATTCGCTGGGACGAGCGTATCCTACATGCGAGGAAGGAAAAAAAACAGACAAGTACGAGAGAACCGGTGAATAATTGCACACCTCGCGCGTCGACGAAAATAGTTTTAGAGCCGCGGAGTCGCGTTGAGTCAATGAAGCATGACATCATCTCGAAAAGAGATAAAACTGATCCCCGGCAGCAGGAAGAATCGAGAACTCGGGTGAGGCTACGAAGAGTCAAGGAAAAACTCCGGAGCTCTTCGGCTTAGTCAGACCGCAGCCAAGAGCCGATTGAATAATATTTTGGGGGAAAAAGAAGAGCTTCGAATACCGCGCGAGATCCGATGCTGCTCTTCGATATGAGTAAGTCTCGTATAAACTCAGCGTTGTGTTCTATTTATAGGATGTAGTGGTCCTCAATGAATTCGCTTTATTGAAGAAATAAAAATACAATGTTAGACTGGAAATGAATGTGAAAGATATGTCACTAATTTCAACAGGTTGAACAAAAATGACATTAACATGTGTAGTAACACGAATCAAGCCTTTTAGATATTTCTTTTTGGGAATTACTTTTTTCTACATTCCAAGCTGAAATAAAGTGAGAAAGGCTCTAATCACATGTTTAATCATAATTACAGTATAATCAACTCACTTTAAAGTGAAATAAGCGCTATAAAAATAAATGTTTACCATATTATAAAGTGAATTTTACTTTAAAATGAGTTTATTTGACTGTAAATGATTTAGTGAATACCGAATAAGCATATGAAAATTTCCCTTGTACAATTCCCTAATAATTTATAGATATTGTTGAAATGTGTACTTTCATGCAAAATTTTAGGTATTTATCTCGCTTTACAGCGAGTGTATGATGAAATACATAGCGTTAAACTTAATTTTTAACTTTATTTTTTTCTCTGCTAGTTTTTAGACTTTTGAGAAAATTCTTTTGCATCATATAAAAAAATTTATATGCGATAAATTTAGCCTATAAACGGTTCACTTTATATTAGGGATTTGGTAAAGGGCAATTTTCATATTTTTATACCGCTATAAAGCCTTTCTTTAATTTCAAAGACTGTTCTGATATAATTTATAAATTTTTTATTTAATAAGGGGTTAAGTTATGATACAAAGAATGTTTTCCAATTAAAAATGAAAGGAATAAATTATTAAGTAAGTATAAGACCTTACAAAAGTATTTCTCGAACAATTGAAAATTTATTTAATTTTTCTTGTATAAGTACATTTAATTACTCGGTGTTTAGAGTTCAACATCCTAATAACGTATTCATATTAATAACCTAAGATTATTTTAAAATATATTTAGATAGAATAGCATTTCTGTTGTTCAATAAACCGAGAAAAACTTATGCCCACTTGTCGAGCAAAAGCTATTCTAAAATTACAATCGACCAAGGAACATATTTTATAAATAAACGCCGCATTAAGGTTTACATTAGTATCAATGTCGCAGTCAATCCTCGACTCGGCAAAACCGTACACACAACTCAGATCCAGCCTCACAGCACCGCATCAACAGCAGAAACAAGAGAGCGCGTGCAAATTTAATGAACCTCAATAAAGCCCCCTTTCGAAAGTCATCGCCAGACAAAATAAAACAACCGCCACTTTCGGAGGTCCGTGACACATAAATCGCATCACTATATACTCGCCGATATCATATGTATATACAAAAGCAAAAAAAAACACTGCACGTTACATAAAACGCGAGCAAACAAAAGTGACGCTCGACGACGCAATGAAAGAAAGGGCGAGCGAAGGATGTCGTCTTGTATAGAAGATTTACGTCGGGTCGCGTAGACGGGACGAGGCGAGAGCAAAACGCAAGAGAGACGCGGGTTTCGGGGAAATGCGCGAAAAATTAACGGCCGTCTGCGGCGGCGGCGACGGCGGATGCGCAAAAGGAAAAGCGTTGCGAGACGCTATGGGGCGAGGGACTATTTTCGTACGACGCCGAGCGAGAGGGACGCGTGATTTTAATGAGATTTCAAGGCTACGCGCATAGGGTTTACACCCCGACTATATATAGCGGCTGTGTGCAGTTCCACGGAAACGTCGCGTGGCCCCTTCCGATGAACTCGTAAATAGGAATGCGTGTGTATATACCTATAGTATGTGCGAGCGTCTGAGAAAGCGGGATGAAAAAAGTGGATGTGCGCGACGACCGGGTTTGCGACTGATGGAAGAAAAACTCGGGATTTAATTGCAAGGACACCGATGATGGCGAACCTGAAAACCGGAATCAATAATCAATTCGGTCGTTTTTCCAAACTTATAAATTTGCACTCTTTATAGCTTTGCTTTTCTTATTTCAGATGCATTGATTTACACATTTGTGCGCAACTTGATAAATTATTTTCTTAATATTGTATTTGTAAGAGAATATTATATGTTAATACTTTTATTCTTTCATTAAAACTAAAAGTCAATTTTATCAGCGAAGGTTTGTTCATTTGCTAATAGAAAAATAATTCATATAATCTAGACGTTGTTCAATCGAATTAATTACCTCCTGCTTAGATCGAAAATATTTTCTTATATAATCAAATGAATATCATTCCTATATATATAGTAGTAAAAGAAGAACTCCATTGATAGAAACGATTAGATTTATTTCTCTATGTTTATTATTTGCATATAATTATCGAACAAATATATCCAATAAGATAACAATCTCGTACGATTACGATACTTATCGTGCATAATTATCATCTCGGTCCCTGAGCTCCTCATGAATAAGGAGCATATATAAGGTTTCGGTGTAAAGCGAGTGACGAAATAAATATAGTCGATGGGAGATCTTTACAGTCTCGTGTACACGCACCAAGACTTTAAACTCGCTGCATTACATGCAGTCGCGAGTTTATTAAAAAAAGAAAAGAAACCACAGAGAATAAGAAGGTGTATACGCGTGCGCGTATGGGGGTCGGCCTAAAAATAACTTGACCGGTTGTTTCAATAACGTTTACTCGTTCGCTGCACTTGCACGCTCGATACATGTAGAGATTTTTATCTCGGCGCGTCGCGGCCGCCATTCGATATATATATATGTTGCGAAATTGCATTGTGTGTGTTTGTTCGCATGCCTGTGCAGAGAATTTATTTTTGTTCGCAAACGTGTGCGGGAAAGAATCGCCAAGTGAGGAGGTTGTGCAGGCGAATTTATTCCTTTGCGTGCAATTGAGGAATCGGTAATTTTTGTTGGATCGACGTGCGGAGTTTCTTTCGGCGATCATAGGCTGTGTCACAAGAACGTAAATACTTTATTTTTATCATTACCAACTACGTTCTCATGAAATATGGAATGTGTTGGCTGGATGTATGCTCAAAAGCTTCTTTCGTATGTATAATAGTCTAGGCTTTCGTGGTTGATTAAAGTCTACGGGACTAGTTAATTTTGTTCCATGTATTTTGTGAAGATGAAAAAATAATATTTCCTGGATGAAAGAAAATTAATTTTTAATTTATTTATAATAAATTGTTAATAACAAATTATCTGACCACTTTGGAACATTCTTATACCAGTCGAAATTTGTATATTCAGCGAGGCAAAAATACGCAAAATAAAACACTTTGCTGCCGTGTATCGCGTAATCGGCTACGAAAACCTATACCAATACACGCCTAGACTGCCTCAGCTAAACTTACAATATATGGTAAGCATATATTGTATATTAAAAAACTTTTAGCGAAAATTAGACAAAAAAATTTCTAATAAAATGTTTATATTTACACCCATAAAACCTTTATTGCTATAGCACGATGGAACTTTTCGCTTATAAAAGAAAAAAAAAACTGATAAAACTCCAGAAACTCAAATGGAAATGTCTGTAAGTTCAGTGCTCTTCGCATTCTAAGCGTTATCAAACACTCGAGAGAGCTCGAAATCAATGGACCCCCGTCGATCGATCCTCGAGCATCGCGACGCGTCGAACGCCGCGATAACGCGCGCAAGAGACCCGTGGACTATAATACGCACGGCACGAATAAGACGAAGAGGCATAAACCGCTGTATATAAGACATATAGAAAACACAAGACATCTGTCCGCCGCTCGCCTCCCACTCCCACTCCCACACACAGACGCGCAGATACAGAGAGAGAGAGAGAGAGAGAGAGAGAGAGAGAGAGAGAGGGAGGAAGGGAGTGTCGGTGTGTACGCGCTCGGCGTATCGAGCGTACGGCCTGGCCGACTGTCTTGGAAATGCATCGTGCGCGACTAATGATAAGGATGACGTCACCGGCGGACGCGGAGAGTTCGCTCAGCCGACGCCGCTCATCTATCCGTTACTAGCCGCCGCCGCCGCCGCCGCCGCCGCCGCCGCCGCCACAGCCGTCTACTATCGCTCGCTCGCACACATATATAGACAAGCGCGGCGAGTACGTGACTCTCGAGCTGTTGCTGCTGATGCTGGTGCGCTCGCGTGAGCGACGTGACTCTCCGGAGGCGGAGAGAAAAGGCGACGCCAGCGGCCGGAAACGCTCGACCATCTATATATATATATATGCATGCTCGAGTACTGGTAGTGTGTCTATATGCGTTTATATGTATTGAGAGAGGAGGAGGACGGATACGAGGCGAGCGCGGAAAAGACCTCGACGATGCAGTCTCGCGCAGCCGTATAGGAGATATTCGCGGATGCGAGAGGGAAAAAAGACGCGGATAGTCAACGACTGTACACATCGCGACGTGCGCGCCCGGCGCTTTTCTTTTTCGCCCCAACTGCACCGCCGCCGGCTGCAGTGCAAAGACTGCCAGCTTTTGATGACGCGAGCTCGGCTTGTTTGCGGGCGCCTTTATTTTTCGTATCCAAAGGATCATTACAGGAGATTGACTATACAGAAGCTGAAAAGTTCATTTGGTTTCGTTAAATTCGATGATGGGTTTTTCAATCGTTTAGAGAATGGAATGGTTATAATAAAAAGCGGCAAATCAATCAGTATCATGAAATTGATGAAATAAATTGGACGGATGCGTTGGAAATGGATTATTTTTACGCTCACTATACCCTAATGCACTTTTCGATTTGATGCGCATATTTCCTGTCGATAATCTCCTCTATTTTTAAAATGACGTTTAGAAACTGCCAAATGATATAATGGTAGACGCAAATTATCTTTTTTAATAAGTGATATTTTTAAAAGTACAAACGTTAAATCTGAAATAGCCAGTGCTATTTATATATATATACACAAAAAGACACTGAATTACTATATTTTTAGTTTTGAACCAAAACGGAATGTTTACATTTGTTTAACACGAAAATCTTCAAAGCGAATGTTCGGTGCTGAAGGACAAAGCTTTAAAAAACGTCGACAAGTCGTTTGAAATGGAGGAAGTTGCGGCGACAAAGTGTCTCGTTCTATTTGAATGGCGTATATTTTTAAGTTAAAATTTAAATTTATCACTGCTATCCCGGCTCCAAAAATATCTTTACTTCGTTCGCGATGGCTATATTCGTCTTTGCTTTTTTACTTCACAGTTTTATTTGCGCAGTTAAAGATATCACACGCTATTCAAGCTGCTAACATGTATTTAATTCTTATATATATATTTACCTCCGTGTAACGCAAGAATTACATAATCTAATGAAAGAAAATTAAATATAGACTCGTAAAATAATTCAACTTCGTTTTATGCATATTCATTGACTGTCCAGGAAAAGGAACTTCATTTCCTGTAAGAAAATACCTTCGCTTTCCTTGTTCCATTCTTGGGGCGTCTGATCACGTCATCTCGTCGGCTACGGACAAGTCTATCATCCGGATTGTTTGGGAAGACACAACCGCATAAAGCCATGATCGTCTCGGCGGCAATGTCACTTACGTCGAGTCAGCTTTCCCCAGAAAAACGCGGAGAATGAATTCGATACATTAAGACTTTATGAATTATAATTTTAGCTTACCATTTACGCAGTCACAATTATTATCCGAATTAGCCCATTACTAAATAATGTATATATCATTTGTATTGTCCAACCGAAATAGACTGTTTCAACATAGCACAAAAACAAAAATTATATATACTTGTGAATTCGAATGAGCGTTTGGTGCGAAAGGGTTAATGAATCACTGTTCAAAAATTCCATTTATATATAGCTGTTCAGCTGGATCTATGCAACTGAATAGGCTGTTTAAGTTTTTCTACAGACCGGTCGCGTGGCGATAAAAAGAAAAAAATTGAAATTCGATCGGCCGTGGCAAAGTAAAGAATCCGATGTCCCGTTAGGATTATTCGAAAAAAAGCTTCCTCATATTTACTTATCGATTGACGTCAGTGAAGTTATGTTATAGTCAGACAAGAACTGACGGATAAAAACGGATTGACCGATTAAAGACAAAAAAAAAATGAACTTCAATGACCCAGTCTCGGTCGGGTAAGTATACAATAGTGATTCAATGAGTCTATGTTTAGAATGTTTATCATTAGTTCCATATAGATTCATAATAATGTTAAATTGGTTTTACTCGACCTTGGAAGAAATTTCAAGCTCGATGAATGACCAGGACACCGGTAACATTTTTAATCACGCGATACTTTGCAAGCAAATGCCAGTATTTTCTCTAGTATATGGTAAATATAAAATGGTTTTGTTTAGTATAGCTGAAACTTATAAAAGTGAGAAATTATTGTTCAATTGAATTAAAAGTTTTAAGACTGTATTTAATAACTGTTTCATGATGAAAAAATAATTCATTCATTCCTTTCTGTCAATGTACAACGATCGTCAACTTGATTTTACGCTGGTCATCTAATCATTGAATCTCTTACCGATTAACCTAAAATGATTAACCTAATGGAACAATTGCACTCATATGCTCATATAACATCACAATTTAGCACAGTCTACAGTTCATTCCACATCGAGCCAGATTCCTACCGGCTTCTCTTTTATTCCATTGCAACCACCTACAGTCTCTATTTCGCAAAGTATCGATAAAATAATCTTGCGATCGTTAGAAATACTTCACCGTCAACTGCAGCCATGCATTCAACGCATCCCCGTATAAGCGAATCGCAAAGAGCTCGTATCTCGACGTCTCCTCTACAGAATAGCTAACACAGCAGTCTGAATATAATTCATGCAAGAAAGTGCTCTCTTCTCTCTCTCTCTCTCTCTCTCTCTCTTTCGCTCGTTATAGCCGATGACGATATTATATACGCGCACGTTACGGTAAGCGACCTAGTCGCGACGCATAGCAAACGGCATTCCAGCGCCGCAAGCATCGCATACTTTCTCACACACAGCGCAGCCGCGACCTTTTTGCACTCGAATCCCGACAGGCTGCATATATCAACAGCTGGAGTGAGTATATATACTTATTTATCATCATGCGGTTAAAAGTGAAGTATGCATGACTCGGTTTCTCTCGAGGTGAAATCCAGTATATATACATTCGAATCCTCGATCTTAAATCATATATATTTGCTTTTGCAATATATTATAAAGTGTACAAAAATATATATCGCCATGAAGGCAAATAGCTGCATTATACGATGCCACGTTAATTCGTTAGCAAACACGGCCCCCCCGAATATCTACAAAGCCATTTCACGGTCAACTTAGACTTTTAAAAATGTCGCAAGCCTCGCTATACGTTCTCTCTCTCTCTCTCTCTCTCTCTCTCTCTCTCTCGCGAAACCTGGCGCTGTGTATATACACACACACGAGGCGCATTCGAATCGGCCCGTCGTTATTGCTCAGCACTTCGACTATAGGTACATAGAAAAAGCTGAAAATTCTATAGCCGATCCGCCAGTATAAACAGCGAATCGATTTGCACACACTGTAAGTTTCTGCACTTGCGCGTATACCAAGAAGACGAAGAAGAAGAAGCAGAAGAAGGAGTGGAAGTGAAAGAAAGAAGGGAGTATATACACAGTCAGTGACGTCGTTAAACGCGTTACGGTAGGCGCGTCTCGCGACCCAGTCTGCCGCATACCGAATGAGCATATAAAATCCTGCTCCTTCTCTCTCTCTCTCTCTCTCTCTCTCTCTCTCTCTCGAACGACTGCGGCGGCCTTCGCGTAGTCCTCTTGTTGCCAGGCGCTCGCAACCGATTCCCCGCTGCAGACACAATGCGTTCCTTGCACTCACTCTCTCTTTCTCTCTCTTTCACTCTCCCGCCGCGAATCACAATTAAATCATACATATATATACGTATCTCTCCTTCTCATTGCAATTATCAGCTCGTGCACCGCCGCCGACGCAATTAGATCCTCCTCTGCGTCCTTCTCTCTCGCTCGTATATAGACATGCAGCGCCGCTTATTTACAATTCTAATTTTCGAGAGAGTAGAGAGAGAGAGAGAGAGCGGGGAGAGGAGGGGCGGGGGCGATAGGCGATCGGTGCGCGCAGAGGCCGCGTTTCGTATACACGATATACCCGCCAAACCCGTGCATCGACTTCAAGCCGATGGATTATATATGCCGACGATTCGCGTGCGGCAGTTTTTCGTCTCGAACTCTGCGTGCATCAGCGAGCGATGACAGGCTGCAGTGGTGTAGGTTCGAAAAAATATTGATAATATCGAATGGCTATATAGTTTTGGGAAACGCTGACGTAACAGGATCCGTAAGCTCCGAAAGAATAAAAGTCACTAATATCCAATCGAAACTGTGGTTTAATTTTTAAAAATGGCTCGATTTCGACTTGATAATTATACAGTTTTCATTATTTTTGTGTAATACTTTTTCAGGATTATAATGCGTGGTACACAGTGCATCTTTTGTCGCATTTTCACTACATCCAGCTCATTATATGTACAGAAAAGCTTATTTATAAAAAGAACATAAAATATTTCTAAAAAAACCTTGTTTAGGTATAAAAATCTAACAAAAGTAACAAAGATTTTTCGATCTTTTGTATACTTGATGCAAGTAGCACACTTGTCTAAAAGCAAATCAGGAAAAGTAAAAGGGATTATAATGCATTCTCCTGTAATTTATGTAAATAATAATGACTATATCGTATAGATCATTATTTGGATCGATTGAACGATATAAGCGCACTTGCCATGTTAAAATTTACATTTGAATGTTTTCATTATAGCTGACTACACACACAACGTTTGCAAAATAAAGTGTTTCTATACTCTATAACATAAATAAAATCTTACGCATAAACTTACATGATGAAGAAGGTGCATTAATAAAATGATGATGGTTTTTGAAACTCACCTGTAACATAAAAAAAAATGATTAAAGATTTAAAATGTTATTTTGTGTATTAGAATATAAAAGGATTCAACCCTTTTTAACTTCATTCCCTATTGATTCTCTTCAATAAAAATGTACAGTAAATAGATAAAAACATATAAATATATACATTGAAATGGTTGTTCTCTAAAAAAGATATCTTTTACTTTTAGAGACAAAGGAAACGGCTGAATCAAGGTTTGCGGAATGGAAATAGCGTGCGCTTAGTTTGAATGGTAAGTGACTGGGAGTCGTCATTAAGATAAATTTATATCCCTTTTCCCAGGACGCGAGCCTCGGGGCCTCGGTAGTACGACGCGACGAGGGTCCCGACATCGTGTTCTCGTTATCATCCCCTCGAAGCGCGTGGCAGTGCCTGTGTACCCTTACATATCAACGTCAGGATAAATTCTCCCGGGTTACCGTCGCTTGACAATATCGTTGCACGAGAGCCCGTGCGAAACTCCATGCTTATACCCTTTATACTTGCCTTTCTCTCTCTCTCTCTTTATACAGTATCGACTTGTTCACTGTGCTCGGAAGAAGCTGAGTATATTTAGGTTTTGCTATGTCAAAGTGAAGATGAAGTGTATCAGGACGAACAATTTAATTGGGATTAATCACAGTCAGTTCGAGTCGAAAGATTTTTAAATAAATTTTGATTCTAAGTTTTCTTGAGATGATTCTTGAAAAATTTATCACGCTCGGGGAAAAAGGTTGGTATAACCGATAATATGTTGGCTAATAAAAATAGATGTGTCTCAACAAATATTTATTTTATATAGACCATTATAAAGATAACCTCTAACTAACCAGATTCTTTGTATTTTGATTATTATAATACGCTTATTTTATCAATCATAACAATACAACATAATATATCAATGTTAAATATAACAAGAGACTTATGATGATTTAAATAAAAAGAAATTTTGGTTAAGCAATCACTACTGATTCAAATTAATATTACTTGATGAAATACGCTAGCAAGTTTAAATGTTTAAAGACTATAATGAATATATGTTAGTTCTATATATAATGGTTCTTACCAGCATGTCAGTAATTGATCCAATAGACAAGTTTGTTCCATGCAATAATTTAAATCCAGATATAGAAAACATCTATTATATCAGAAATTATTCTATTGGTACAGTTTTGGAGTACGGTATACTATCAAAGTTGTATATTGTATCTATATATTAGTTACATACAAGAATACAATTAATTGGTCAAATATAAGATTTTAAAAAACCTATAGTCGATACACTTTATAAATGAAATGAAACCACAACTTAATTGTCAAAAAGTATTATCCTATTGTCAAAAATAGTCAATATAAACCGACACGATAGTTCCTATGGCGACATGAATTCCGAGTTTAGTACCAAGACTCCAATAATATGTTTATAGTTTATAAACTGCATCGTCACAATAAGACACGTACAATATTATTCTATTGCATATTCCTGCTGTAACGGTTATTAATGAATTTATAACTTAAAATCAAGGCCACGCTCTCAACGTATAGTTCGCCAATGCCAGGGTCAACAGATTGGTTTGAATTTACGAAAAAAAACTTCCGCCGCATCCAAAACAGCACGCGCCAAACGAACACCATTATACTCGATATACGCGACATCGTATTATTTATTCAAGCAGTCAGTCGAACGAATTCGCGAATCATCGGCCAAATCATCGAGCAGTTCACACTCCGCATACACATTACCCCCCATCAGCCAACCAACATCCTTGGGATAGATCTCACCTTGCGGTCCTTGTGCGAAATACACTTATACAGCATTGAATAAGATGCTTCCGCGGCAAAAAAAAAGATTGTCTGGTGGTGTAGAGGATGAAAGGCGCGCACGTGGACGCAAGGCCTTTATGATATATATATATATATATAAGTCGTTGGGACCGCCGCCGCTGATGCGGGCGAAACCGGGATAGTCTCTCGGCCTCGCGGCAGCAGCAGCCATCATCAACGACCGCTACGACGAGTCGTGAGCAACGGAGAGACCCAGAAAAAGGAAGCCAAAAGAGAGCGAGCGAGAGAGTATACGAGAAGCGGGGGGGATTTCGCGAAAGAAAGAATGGGTGGGTGGTCGACGGTTGGCCGAACACGAAAAAGAGACGGGTAATGAGGGAGACGGAGAACAGTGCGCGCACAAGTTGCACGCGGGGAGGTCATGGGAGGAGGAGAGAAAGAGAGAGAGAGAGAGAGAGAGAGAGAAAAATATGGGCGAAAAAGTGCAGCGGGAGATTGGAATGCGAGAGCAGCTCGGGCCTTTGAAGCCAAGGGAATTTGAATGAGGCGCGGACGGGTTTCAGGGCTTTCTGCAGACCAAACGATTTTGAAGATTTTCTCAGGAAATATGGACTTCGGTGTCGGTCGGTGTATTGTGGAGTGTAATTGGTATACGATTTCTGTAATCGCCGCAAATTATACTTTCGCAGAAACGATATTCTGCAATAATTTTAGCTTAATAAAGCAATCCGTACTCGCTTTACATGGGAAAATCTTATATTTAAATTGTCAGAACTAAATGTATCAAATATGCATATATATTAGGCAATTACAATCAATGGCTTTTAATGCATCTGGGTATGACGACAAAACCTTTGGTTCTATAAGTTTGTTTAAAACCTAAAACGAATTACTGGATATACTCATTGGTTCGTCTGGAAATGGATTGAAAATTGAACATATTTTCCGTTAAGAATTTATTGGTATATGATATATATACATAATCCAAATTTCACGTAATTAAATAGTCACGAGGTCCCCTAACGAGAACGAAATACTCACAAGGACGCAGCATTGCACGCACGTACATATGAGAAGCCCTCGTATAGCGCACACTCGTGTGTGCATGAAAAAGTAAGATTGAGCAGCATGTGCGGTGTGGCGCATATTGGAAAGGCGCTCGTACGACGCGTCGAAAAGGAATAAGAGAGAAGAAGAAAAAAAAATGAAAGAAAAGGATAAAAAATTCTCGGAACGTCGCGTTACAGGTGAAAAGGCCTGAGCGGCATTTAAAGGTGGCGCACGCGTGATAGGCTTATATACGTGTCCGTCATAACGAAGCGCGAGTCGAGTGGTGTGTGTAGGTATGCGAGGTGGATTGATGCGCTGTCTACACACGTTCAATGAGGTCTCCGGCGACGAAAGTGAAAATGCGCTATTATCCCGAGAGTTCGTGCCGTATCCGTTAACGAGTCGACCTGCCATTCACTTTATATATATAATTCTGGGTAATGAAGGCTGCGATGGATATAGGATAGTCTTGATCTTACTCGTAAAGAGGTTTTTCGATCAATATACTCTTGCGAAAGACTCTGATGCGACTGGGCAAAGTGCAAAAAAATTGTGTGTAGTCGTGGTAAAAATTGTGATTTCTGAGAAATCTGTATGGAATCGATCAAACTGGTATTTATTGCGTTTCGACTGTAATGTTTTTAGAATATCCAGAGTACATTTTATTGAGTAAATCTCACTGCACTTTGGGTAAATATCGTATGAGTAAGAAGGAATGAGTAAATTTTTACACAGAAAAAAAAATTGATTGATTGAACCATGTTGGGCACAGTTGAATTATTGTACAATAAATTAGCTAATGTATCGATAACTACCCTAGGATCATCTTATGCAAAGACCAGAGTCATCGTCTCCAGCAACGTTAATCCAATCGTTAAAAAACCTAGTTCCATCACTCATTCTAGAATGCCAAGTATGAACCAAGGAATCGATTGACTATATCCTTTCAATATATAAGATGTCGCGCGATCATTGTTTTAGATACGCGTCGCGACACAAGTTTTGCCAGCGTGTGTATAATACGAGCCGCAGCAACTTCCAAGGTCATCAAGTCCTCGGGGGAAACAAAGCAGTTCTCCAGAAAGGTTTGCGCGCCCACACCCGAACTGCAGAGAGACCTCGTATAATACAATGTGCGCTGCAGACGAGGGGAACACAGGATGTAAACGCCGAGGCCCGTATTATATATATACTGCGGTCACGGGTGGGCCAATACGCACAGGACACACAACGGCGAGCCGTGCAGCCGCGGTGCGTGATCAGGAAGCGCGCAGGCGGCTTTATAATCCAGGAGCAAGAAAAATTCAGGGCTCGGAGGAGACACGCGCGCGCGTCGTGCGATGGACGTTTTCGGGGACGTTCTGTGTATATAAGCGTCGTGAGAGCCGCTCTTGCGTACTAATGCGACGGTGATGTCACATTACATGCCAGAGTATATTATAGTGGCGAGTGTGTGTGTTGCGCTTGTTTGTAAACAGGTCGAGCGTCAGCTACAGCAGCAGCAGCAGCAGCAGTGTAGTATAGGAAGAACGAGGCCATTTTGCCCACTTCTTCTTCTTCTTCATCGTCATCCTTCCCTCCTCCTCTACTCTCTTCGCTTCCTCTCTCGCAGCAGCTGACGCGTTGAATCGCTATCGCGTGCAGACGCGGGAAGCTGCGTCTCCGTGTATGTGTGTGTGTGTGTGGGTTTATACACTTCCTCTGGAGGGAATGCCTCTGATGCACAGCTGCACGGCTACGCGAATGCGCGTGCGTATTATACGAAGAACGAAATGAAACGTTAGGGCCGCTTTGTTTGTACGTTGCTCGACGTTGCAGTGACGCCGGAGGTTGGGGAATCGATGTAAGTTAAAGGTCAATTTTAGTATTTCGAGCAGTTTTTCTGGCGAGTGTGCGAGAGTGGTTATTTCAGAAATGTGTCATTTTAAGAGGAAGAAGAAAGTGATGGATTATATATGAGTGTAACACCTTTTTTCTAATATTCGATATGCCAATAATTGTTAATTCTTAATAGAATTTATGATATAAATCCAAAGGTAGAATGAATAAAACATTATTTAAAACCAATCCTGTGTTACACTTATGTTGATTTTGTTTGAACAGAAGGTAATGATCATTAAAAATATCTGATGAAAATACCAGAAAAGTACTATAAATAATATAGTAACTTATTATACATATATATATATACATATATAAGGTATTTCTACACTCTACTAACGAAATGTTAACTCTAATGTATTGTGAAGCATGCACAACATTAACTTATGATTTGCTAAACGTTCGAACTTTAAAATCGTTTCTAAATTCTGATATTTAGTGTCTGACTTGACAAGACTTCTACTACTTACATTGAACGCATGAATTATGTACCTAATATTTTTTGCTCAAAGGAGATTATAAAATCTATTTTTTATGTACATTTTTATCAAGGGAAAACGGATAGTTTATAATATAACGTTAATATAGTTTATATTAACCTTGACGTACCTTCAGACTGCCAGCACAAGGTCTGGTAATTTCCTGAGAGAGTTCAAAATATGTGCTTATGTCTTAGATACAACCCGTATAATGTGTTCAGCCTTCATGGCGATTGTATGTCTATACATAGATTTTTCGGTATTCGAACAAAACAGAAATAGGTACGTAATCAGAACGTGATTATATATACAAGTAATTATAGCAAAAAATTAAAAAAAAAAGAATGGCAACAGCACGCGGGGTTCCCAAGCGGTCACCCATCCAAGTACTAACCGCGCCCAATGCTGCTTAACTTCAGTGATCGGACGAGAACTGGTGTATTCAGCGTGGTATGGACGTTGCCGAAAGAATTAATATGTATATAAAACATCTGCTAATAAATACCGACAGCAGATTTCTGGCTTATCTTAATCCCGATCAGAATAATCAATTCCGTCTATCCTTACTTGAAGTCATAGGTCTTATACCTGATATATATATATATATATAGATCAGTATACCTGATCAGGAGCTATTCAAGATTGTAACGCTTAAATAGTCAGGACCTGATTTGAATCCTGATCGGAAAATGCATGCGTGTTACACAGTATATTACGTATGTGCGGTGTGTGTCTTCTTTTTGGAACACAACCAGCATAGAAATGTAACCTATAAATATATTATATGTAAATAAGCTATTTTGAAAATAAAAAGTTATGGATAAGAAGTTTTCAAAGATTTTAAAGCATCCCAAAACTAAATATGGCTTTAAAGATTCTAAGATTGGTAGAGTGGCCTTAAAATAAAAAAAAATATTGAAAAAAATTTAGTTGTATTGTATATCCCTATATATACAGAATTTTAGTATGGTCAGTACTCATCGGTCAATCATTAAAATTATTGATCAGTAAAAATCAATGCGGAGGTTATTGAAAACAGTGCCATGATATTGTGCAACAAAAAGCATTTTCAAAACACTATAATTAAGCTCTTTTACCTTTCCTATAGTTTCAGAGAAAAGGATGTGTGAAATTTTGGAAACAAAAAGTTACGGATGAGAAGTTTTCAAAGTTTTTAAAACATCCCAAAACTACAAATTAAAAAAAAGCTATTCATTCATATTCTAAGAGTCCGTTTTTTATAAATATAAACCATATTTTATTGAGAATGTATTTTTGTAGGTTAGGTTATTATAACTTATTTTATCAGACATACATATTAGAATAAATAATTAAGTAAGTTTTTTTCATTATATTAGGTCCATCTATACTTTTCAAAAGTAGAAATATTATTATTACTTAAAAGTATAAATTTCATTTATTCTACTTTTCAAATGTCTAATGACATTTTCTACTTTTTAAAAGGTGAAAATTAAAAGTTTCTACGTTTATAAAGTAGTTGATTCCTATACTTTTTTACGGCCGCTGGCATAGTTCGCATAACCTCAATTTTGAAAATTAACATGGGCAGTATAACTATAGATATATAAGATTGATAGATAAGTTCCGACTACAGTCAGACAACATTTTTCTATTAATTAATAATCCACTTGGCTAATCAGGCCCTGACTGGATTTTCGTTACAATCCTGACTAGGGACTGATCAGTTTTTAAGGTATACTGATCAGGGCCTGATTTGATCCCTACTTAAATTTCTACTCGGGATACTATCCGACATCTAGACAAATCTAAGGTAAATACAAGAGTCTTACCATATATGCCCCAAATGATTTAAAATCTATTTACTGCATATGTAAATTAACTGTAAATAATACTATAATAGTTGAGTTGTATGAACTTATTGTACATCCCGGATTCATATATAAGTATCGAATATTTTCAAAAACCGATTTCACCATCATACACAACATATCAAACCCCGTTGGATAGATTTGATTTCTACTCAGGTAGCTAACAATGTAACAGGCACATAGTTTACAGAAAACTACTTAAATTTGTCACAGAGCTTATTAATATCATAAAAGTGTTCAAAAGCTATGAAATCCCCTCAACTGTCTTCAGTTTTACAAATATGTATTTTTATAACATCAGTATTGACAGAATGAAAATAATTAGTCTAGGTACAGCATGACTATAGTCTGACCAGTGCCTGACTATAATATAATGAGAATATTTAATTAAATTAACTAAAGTTCACAACTGATAGGAATTGAATCTACCAAAAAATTATATGCTTACACACCCGAGCAGAAAAAGCTACATCCGGCCCTGATCAGACCGCCGAATCAGGCCCACGTTCGGTTTGTAACGCTCTTTTTGTTCTGGTCCGGAAGTTCATGCCGGTGAATCATCTTTGTAGGTTATATATTTATCTCACCAAACATCATTATTTACAATAAGAATATTATTATTAATATTATTTACCATTTTAGATAATAAGTAGAATTTAATATATATGGAATACTTATAAATAAATTATAATGACCTTCCTTCCTTATATTTTATTCCTAATTTATAAAATTTATTTTTTTATAAGTAGTTATTATGGAACTTAAATGCCTTAATATCCCTCGAACGCCCGAAGTTGAAATGTATACCACAAGGTGGAGATATTGGGGAGCAACTTTAAAGGTGTGACTTTTAAACTCATACGTATGCCTTTATTTTTCCTTTGACATTTTAAGTTGAAAATTAACTGCCAAAAGTAAGTTAAGAAAAATGAATTGCATTGGATCTTACAATTACGTTTTACAATTATGATGTTGTTTATTGTCGAATAAAGTTACATATTAACATTTGCTCCATTATTATTAGGATAAGTATAATTTATGATGTTACAGTTCCGAGTTTTTTCATAATAATTAATAAAAATTTAGCTAACATAAAATAATTTTATTACAGTTTATAATAGTAATAATAAATTTCAAAGTATCTAACCTCGAAACCAAGGTAAGAAATGTGGTTAACCCACGGCGTTAATATCCGAGCCAGATGAACTTACCCGACCTCCCACAAACCTAAGGCTACTAGACCCGGCCCGAATCCAATAAGAAGCGTTACATACCGCGTGTGGCCCAGTTGAGGTGCCACCTCAGAGCCGGAGGTGGCTCCACGGCCGGTATCCTGATCCGAGCCGGATGTTTGCCTAGAGTTTATTTCTGCTCGGGCGTGCATGATTGCAGGTAAGTTAGGAATCTGTTATCGATATTTATTACAAGATGTTTTATATATATCTCAATACGTTTCGGCAACGTCCATACCATGCTGAACACACCAGTTCTCGTCCGATCACTGAAGTTAAGCAGCATTGGGCGCGGTTAGTACTTGGATGGGTGACCGCTTGGGAACCCCGCGTGCTGTTGCCATCTTTTTTTATTTTTTTGCTATAATTACTTGTAATACAATTAAAAGTAACTTGTATAGGTCATAAATACAATAATTATTTCTGTTAACCAATTGGTATATTATATTTTATTTTATGCATCTTTTTTTGATTAATAATAATCAAACTGCCTCCATAAGGCCCTCGAGAGGGTTGCTTTACTGGACGTAGATATGATGAGTCAAATCTTAGATGATCCGTAGTAGAAGTCTAGTAATGCGCCATATATAAGCTATAGAAGGGCCTGATGAGGCAACCTTATATTTTCGTAGATTATAAATATTGTACAATTAATCCTGTACAAGGTATCAGGCCACATTGCGTTGACATAACCAATACATCTCCATGTCACAAACAAATACAGTTTCATGTCGATTTGGTTGCGATTTGCTATCTCGTAACTGAAAAGTAATAAATAACTCATTTAAAAACAGATTCCGGTTCTATTGAGTGCAAGTAACTGCTATGATTCTGAATCTCTTCCTTTTTTATATACCTTTCGAACACCATATGGTGTATATCGTTACATTCCTTAGAACAGCAGCAGTGAAGTAGAAACGGCAGTTAATTTTGTCGTGGTCCTTATCAGTGTTTACGTTACTTTTTTGGTCTAAATTAATCTGGTTGAAGTAATGGCTTGTTTTGGTTATGGTGCTTTTTTTATTTAATTTTTCTGTTTGTACACTAACTAGCTAAGACTTGATTTCCGACTAGCGGATTAGACTCGGATGTTGACCTGAAATCTTTTTTACTCGAAAACAATGGTCACGTAGGTTGTATGTAACATGTGAGCGCATGCATGTGTATGTGTGTGAGCATTATGTATAGTGAATTTACAACAGTACAATTCCATACACAAGGGAACATTTGAATAGTTTATTTATGCTCATATAATTAAAATAACTGATTTTTTTAGGTTAGTTTTTTGTTCGCACCTATAGCAGTTTGTATACCATGTTGAGCAGCAATCATTTTTGTAAAAATTCACGTACATCCATGATCGGAAAAACAGAAAACATACTTTACTTCTGCGTGTCAATGGAGTCTATTCAATAAAAAAAGTCGGCTACATCATGTATAGACAATAAAACCAAAGCAATAATAACATTAGCAACAGCAATACTCGTGTAAAAGTGTCGGTATAGCGCGAAAAGTGGCACAGGAAATGACGAATTCACTGCAGTGGGAAGAGCCGATGCACCTCGGTACAACGTCTTGACATTACCAACGGCGGTTCTCGTGGTTCGTGCATTGTGTGCCCGCGACTGTACGTGGGACTTTCTTTGTGCCTCGTGTGAATAAGCGTGTAGCCCCCTCAGATATATATGTGCGCGTGTGGCTTGTTGCTGCTATTTCGAGAGACTCGCTGAACTTGACCGTGTATATCAAAGAATATTGATTGCCCTCTCGACGATTCTAATCCGCTAAGCTAAATAATCTTGCTACAGGCCAACCTTGTTCTCTCTCGTCTTTCGATATAGAAAACGGTTATCTACGTCGTCTTTGCGTCGTTGCTCGACAAAATCATATCTTCCTCGGATTTACGTACGCATATTGACTCGACGTAACGAATATACAAAGGCATCGATGATGCAAATCTCAAGATTTTTTTTCATATCGTTGAAACTGAATGGTCGTAATAGGATTCAGAATGGTCTGTCTGCGATAACATCAGGTAGAGCTTTCATTCTTGCCGACTTGCGCAACATTACGATCGATTGTCAGGAAGCTGAGGATTTAATGAGCGGTGGTGACTGTTATTGATAAATTTTCTCGATGTACTTGGTTCGAATGATGGAGTTTGCGTGGCTTTGCGGCCACGCCCATCTCCCCACTCCGAAACTCCTCGCGGTTGCCTGCATTACCTCCCACTCTTTCTGTACAGTGAGATTCAGTCTTAGTTAAACGGTAATGCGTAAGACTAATGAAGGATACTGCAACCAGAGCCATTTGTTCCACATCTTTTATATTCATTGTTGAATGAAAATGATTATTGTACGGAAATCTTTAATTCGAGTTTTGTTCATCCAATGGCCATAATCTTTTATCAAAATGACCTCAAATTAAAACTTCATATATCAAGTCTTATTTTCATTTCTTGGAATATTCTTATGCGATTGCAAAGATACAATCATATTCTTCATCATATGATTAAAAGTAAGTCTATAATATATTAGGATATTGTTAAAAGTTGAAGAACTTACTAACAATTCTCAACAGCTGCAATCACTAAATCTTATGATCCATCCGAAGCTCAGCACTGCAACCCATCGTTCGTTGTAACAGATACAGTCCATGCAGAGTATAAAAACTGCTTAAAGAAATGAGCAGAGACCGATGCGAGGATGGATCCATCGAAAAAAAAGTGTATTCACGAGAAGCAGTCAGTTCAACTCTCTCTTGCACGCACCATCCAGCTGCAGCAGTGAAGAAGTCGACGTGTACCCTCGCGAATACAGTCAGCGAATTCTCTCTCTCTCTCTCTCTCTCTCTCTTTCTCTCTCATCTACTGGCGAATCCGCACAACAGCGGAGACTCGCCAGAGAGAACGTCACGTCGATATACGTCGGCCCAGATGGGAGGCAGGGGGGGGGGGGAGGAGGAGGAACGAAAGCAAATGGGCATGGCGCTCACGGTCCTTCCACAATCCCAGCGGCGGCGGTGGTGGTGGTGGCGGTGGCGGCGTCGGCGTCGGCAGCAGCAGCAGCAGCCTCGATCATATGAGATAATCCGTGCCATTCGCCGGGCTCGGAACTCTCCTCTCTCTGCGCCATGGCCTCGGGCGACTTTCGCGCTCGAGCTCACCATCTCTCTCTCTCCTCTTTCTTTCTCTCTCTCTCTCTCTCTCTCTCTCTCTCTTGTGCATGGACACACACGCGATATGTAGCCTGCACGAAGCAGCAGTGCGCGTACGAGTGTGACGTCACGGGCGGCTGCTACTATTACGTTGCCAGGCCGCGAGGAGTGTATAGTAGTAGTAAGGCAATGGGTGGGAGGTGGAGGGGAAGGGACACATAACGCTGACAAAGGACGACGCGAATCGCGTCGGCGCGGCAATGGCTGCTGCTGCTTTTCAGAGAGAAAGACAGAGGGAGAGAGAGAGAGAGAGAGAGAGAACCACCAGCGCAGCAGCAGCAGCAGCAGCAGCAACGTATACGCACACATTCGCTCGCTAGTAGCTACGGTCGAGGAGTGCACAGACATGTACACGAGGCCCGGAGCTTGACATCGCCCCTTTATCTATATATATATATATATATAGTGGCTATATAGGTAGAGAGACGTGAGCGCTGCGTTTCTTTTTTGCTTATATACTTGTACTCGCTCCCTTCTTCAGTCTCTCTCTCTCTCTCTCTCTGTTCGTCTTTCCTTGCCGAGCTCTCGGTTCTCTCTTTCTCTCTATATATATACGTTGCCTGCGACCGTGCGAATGCCGCTGACTGCAGTGTCAGGAGCGACGTTACTTTGGGGGCAATGATATTCTTTGTTTTTTTACTCAAATTGAAGATTTTTAGGATTTTGGAGGACAATTGAATTCAAGGAAAGATAGTCAATATGTGGAACAAAATTGGAAAATATCGGACATTAAGTTTTTAGTTAGTACATGAGAATAAATTGATTCATGGATTCGACATAAACTATAAGCATTTACTATTGGCAATTAAATATTTTCAGTTTTATTTTTTTTTTATGAAATGAATATTTCTCTTTTTTTCTTTAATTTTAGTATTATAAGTTACAATTATATTTAACTAAAAGTTCAGCATATGAATCAATATTATCAATGATTTATATATAAGTGTTAAGGGGTAATGAACAGTTCAAAGAAATTGTTGGCCAACTTATAAATTTACTAGAATGTGCTTCCACGTTTTTTTCTTCATTTTGGCAAAATGATTTTGCTTGTCTTTCCGTTTTTTTTTTAAAAGATTTATTAGGGCATTGCTAATTTTCTAACTCATGATGTTTGGTGGCAAATTTATTACTCGATACTTTCTTTTCATCTTCTTCGCATTTCTTTGAAAAAAAAAAATTAAATGGAATATCAAGCGTACCTTGAACAATAGTTATCGCTATATAATAAAAAACTTTGATATTCAGTGCTAAAAAATTTTTAAACAAAGGAAAACTATCGCTATTTTCAAAACAAGTGCGGTTTTGCCTCAACCACTTTGATACGTTGCTTTCTTATACAAATAATTAAATTTTTCACAAAACAAATTCATAAACCCTTCCCCCACCCCTCGAAACCCCAATAATCGCCTGAAAATGATCGAAACAACAAGCCAAGAGTGCAAATCTCATGCACCCCACAGGGAAGTCGCTAGCTACTTCGTTGCACGTCCGCACAGCCATCGCGTCGTCATCTCCTCTCTCTCTCTCTCTCTCTCTCTACCTCCTCCTCGTCCCACGTCGCGCTCCTCCGCGTTCCCGAGTGCCTCGTCGTCGTCGTAGTCGGCGTATATAGTCGGCGTCGGCAGCGTCGCCGTCTTTGTCTCGGCCGTGAGCTGCCGCTTTGCTCGCTCGGGCACAACAACTGGTTCCTCTCTTCTCCGCTCCTCTCTCTTTCTCTCCTCTCCTCGCCAAATTCGCCTCTTCCGTTCTCTCTCGCTCTATACTCGCTATACTGCCTCCTGCCCTCCTGCCCCCGCTAGACTGCCGTCGCCGTCGCCGCCGCCGCCGCATTTTTGCGCCGTTTCTTGCACGCTCTGCCGTACCGACGATTATACTCGCCATCCTTCCCCTCCTCCTTCACCGCCGCCTCGTCGGCTTCCTCTTTTTGTCCCTCTGCAGCACCGAGAGTCCCGCGATTTAAAGCTGCTCTTACGATGCGCTGTTTACGGACTCGTCTTTCGGTATTGATCGGCGGCCGCAGTTTTCTGCCGCGCGCGCGGTTTATACATTCACCACTATATACGAGACGAACCGTCTTCTCTTGCAGCGTAACATCTATATATACATTTCTTGCCATTTTCTCGCGGCATTCTATTTTGTGTATACTCACCTTTTTTTAATGTGGTTTTACTGTATATTATACCCAAGGCCCGCCGCGGGTTCTTTATCCTTTGTGATAAAAATACACTGCGCGCGGGGCTCGTTAAAAACTGCCGCAGCTATAAGGTTAACACACTTGTTTTGTATGTGCGCTGCAGCTATATCAGGCCAACGGTCTTGGCGGAAAGGAAAAGCTATAATATGCGCAGCGCTCGTTGCGCTGCTAAACTCTCGTGCTTTAACGTGAGTTATACATATACTTGAATATCTATATAATGCTCGCGGCGTCGTGCGGCTCGCATAAATATATATAAATAAGCTTTGCATAAATCATGATTTCAGTTATACAAGCAATAATATGTTCATTCATTTTTACCCCGCATATATATATGTAGAATTAAGCTTTGTCATACCATCGGCATACCGCGAGACCAACCGTCTATAACCGTCGCTTCATCCGTGTCAACCTGAGATCGATAATTTTATCATTAATTTATTGATAACCGTTGTTTTATCTAACTCGTGCATTTACAGTTGCGCCTTTAATCTCGTGCATCTCCCAAAATTCATTTCAACAACGACCTTCTTATATATGTATGTTCACTCGTCCCACATATACCGCCAACTGTAAAATTCGCTACGGAAATATAAAATTAAATCGCCCAGTTAGATAACGAAATCATCGGGTATAAGATAACCCTTATATATTGTTTGCGAAACAATCGTTAATAAATTACCATTCGACTATATGATCGAGAAACTGCCGTAAGCAGTCGTATAACACAGAGCAGAGCGATAAGCTATCAGCTCTGCTTTACGTAACGAACAGAGTTTACTGTTATCGATGTGGCTGTAATCAGAGGTAGTGCCTATAGTCAGTCGACTATCTTGGAATCCGCCGCGGTAACACCTTCTCAGTCTGTGCGTCTGCAATGGAAATATATAATCGCTGACTCGTGCAAAAGATGCGCTATTTGTCGTTAGTGCTATAGTTCAGTTTCGAGGTATATAAAAAGCTGTACGCCTATCTTCGAACGTTGATGAAGCTTTTCTATACTCGGTTTATGGGAATCATATATATATACTTCCTGTCCCTATTTGTCCTTTTTCAAAGATCTTGCAAATTAGAAGGAACGGGTGGTTGAATTTTAACTGCATACTGAAGAGAAGATAGTAAAAGTTCCCATATTATTTAATAATAATCAAATCAAATTAAACCAAACCAAATCTACAAAGCAATTGGAATTTAGAAAAAATCATTGCATGATTTTCTTGTATTGCCTTTTTTTATGAGCTTACGTACAATAGCAGTAGCAGAATAGTAATATGAATATCGAATTCTACAGGCAAACAATGTTTTTAAAACATTCGCAGTACAACGTATCAAGAGTTTCCACTTCAACAATGTTAATTATACAACACTAGCCGCGCAGTCATATCATAAAACGATCTATTTCAGCGCCACTATAAACTACAAATATAAAGTCATTTCCCTACATGCTTTGCGATATTTTACAAAAACAATCCCACGATCCATCAGCCAAAAAAAAAAAAAAGAAAGAAACGAGCAGCCAAGCAATATTCCAACGCCCTCGAACGTTCCTCGTCTTACGTAAACATTGGCAAGTCGAGTCTCATCTCCCATTTGCAACAATATACATACACACACATCACATTGGCGGCAGCGACGACGAGTCGTCGTTCCCATTCTCGATTTCGCAAAGCGCCGCCTCGACCATATAACGACGAATTCGCGCGCGCGCGCGCGCGCTTTGGAGGGGAGGCATCGGTGTGAGTGAAAGAGAGAGAGAAAGGGAAGAGGCGCGCGCGGGAGAGAGAGCTTGCAAGCTGCACGCTCGGGCTTCGATTTTCGCGGGCTCGGCCAGCGCACCCTCCCACGCTCGGTCGCGCAACGTAAAGGGAGGGGGCTCGAAGTGACGGGGGCGGGGGCAGGTG
>UELU01143243.1:0-35189 GCA_900490025.1 Megastigmus dorsalis
TCTCTCTCTCTCTCTTTCTCTATTTCGTGGTTTCTCTTCTACGACTGCAGTACTCGATGATAATTTATAAACAAAAATATCGCGAAAACGCGAACAATCGACCTGCAAGCCCAGTATATATATACAAAACCACGCTCAGATTCGGTTAACCGTTCAAAATACACCATCCGTGCGGCTCTTAAAACAATGAGCGAACTGCTCGTTGCCCGCATTAAAGCCTCGAGTGGCACTCGTGAAGTTTTTTTCACGTAAATAATCGAATGGGCCAACTCGGTTAACCCTCGCAAAATAAAAAAAAACACTCATTACCGTAAGTAATACTCGATTATTGTTCTTATTACCGATCGAGTGGTCCATTGTTTGTTCTCGGATAATAATTAATAGGGATATACGTTGTCGGTACATTTCGATTCGTCGCGCGCATTTATTCCGAATAAACGAATATTCGCCGAATTTCTTCGATACAATATATGTGAATAATCTTACGTTATTTATAATGCATGTAAAAGCACACGGCAAAATAGAATTTGTATACAATAGTATTCGAAAAACTTGGATAAGAGAGAGGAATATGGCAAAGAGCGAGGATATAGGCACCAGCTGTTACGCAGGTGAAAATGCGTAAACAAGACTCTGGCGCACCCTCGATTCGTCCGTATATCTTCTGGGAGTCCTCGGTATAATACAGTTATAGAGATGTGTGTATACGAGTGCGTGAATGTTGCTACATATACATGTACTCGTGGAATAGTATAGGACGAGGAACAGTGGTTTGGCAGTAGCTCGCAATTCAGGGCCAAAATGTCGCGAAAAGAAGTCGTGTGGCACAGTCTACGATATGTCGGGGACATCAGCATAATGGCCCCACTTTTTCTTCTGGCTTTTAGGCACCTATACAGCCTACCACCACCGCATTTTTTCCTCCCTTCTGCTCTCTCACTCACTCACTCTCTCTCTCTCTCCCTCTCTCGTTCTTTTCACGACTAACCGCAGCCACTGTACGGGAGATCGCGCTACACTAGTCTTGCCGCCGACTATGACTCTCCCGCGCGAACACGCGGCGGTGACAAATGTCGAATCGTTTGCTGCCGAATGGGCCTGAATTATTCCGCCGAGTGTGTATATATATGATATAGTGCTCCACTCGACGAGCTATGAATTCGAGAATAATGTGTCTTCGTGATTGTTATTGGGAGAGATTATATCAAAGTGAATAAAACATCATCTACTTTATATGAGTGGACGATTTCTTGTTGGGACGGTGATTTGTTTTTTTTTTTTTTTTTTTATGTTGATTCGATGACGATTACTCAGAAGATTTGATGGAATGACGATGGTGAAATATAAGCAGGGCCAATTGTTTCTACATGCACAACTATACTTGCTGATGAACAGGAGTCGCAGCGGTAGCCTGCACTTTCTGGCACGATACGTGCATAATATATCTTTGAATTCACTTCGCGAGCGGTCATTATTTATCCGTGGCGCGAGAGCACGCAGAGAGCCGCATATCCGCGATAACGTGCGTCTTTTATTGCGCGGAACCGCATAAAATCCCGGGAAAAGAGCCGAAAAAGAAAGCGTAATCGAGCGACGATGCGGCTACACGGAAATTTCAATCATAACGATCGAATTACAAAGAGGACAATGGGGGAGCGGACCATTCCGTTTGTCATACGCTTCTCATTCCCTTCTTCTTCTCTCTCTCTCTCTCTTCTCTTATGCTCCATTATATTATACGCGCGCGCGGACGCAATCGCGTCCTCTTGATTTAAAAGCGTCTCACATGCATTTTAAAGCGCGAACGCTTTCTCTCTCTCTCTCACACACACACACACACAGCTTAGCCTTTGCCTCAATATAGGTCCATTTGCACAGGGGAGAGATAAAAATTCAGCAGCAGCCAATAAAGCAGACGGCCATACGTTTTGTGCACTGCGGCCTCCTCTCCCTCTCTCCCTCTCTCTCTCTCTCTCTCTCTCTCTCTCTCTCTCTCTCACTCGCACTCTTCCACTGTCACCGCGTGTATATGTACAGCTTTAACCCGAGGTTATGCCTAACTGCCTATACCGGCTGAACTAGAATTCCTTCTGGCTTCGGCTTTTGCGCTTCGACTGCAATATAGCAGTTGACGAAAAAAAATATAAAGCAAAAATGTTCAGAGGCCGCGCGCGCGGCAGGAGCAGCCCCGCGGGCTATGATGAATAGATGTTTTTTATGTCGGCCTGTGTTCGCTGCTGCTGCTACTGCTACAATGCTATACTGCATCCATCGCGTGTACGGCAATATAAGCGAAAGGACGACGTTTCGCGGTGGTCTCTCGTTCCCTTCTCTATGTGTATAGCCGAAAACTGGACTCCGCCCGTCCTTTATATACGATACCATATCGCAATAATTTCGCTGCTGTCCCCGCACTCGCAGACTGAATTAGTCCCTTTTACTGCTGCAAATAGATCATGGGATTTATGAAGCCCTCTGCAGTGGAATTTACCAGATGCAAGGAGTGTGTATAGGTTATGTAAAGTTTCGTATTTTTCTTTATGGATGAAATCTATAATCCATAAATTTTTATCTAATTACAAGTATCATGACAAACTGTAGATTACACTATTTTGTTATCAACTATAACACAAGAGAAATATAAATATTTTTTCTTTTTCTTTTTTTTAATAAGTTAAAGATATCCAATACATTTTGTTCCATGATATTTTTAATAGTAAGTTCATTCATACTGTACTTTTAAATTGAATTATAAATTACTATTTTATAAGTGTACATTATTAACAATGTGTCAATTCCATGGATGATGCTCTTTATTATCTTCTCAAAATCAAAATTTCAAATTCACGATCCGTTTTATCTCGGGGCTTCCTCTAACCCTGTACCGTCTATTTTCAAGTACCGCTCGCGCAAAAATAAACATTTCGAATGATTCATTAAGGCCAGTTCGCCAGCGAAATCACAATTATCTAAGGCTCCACGTGCTCTGCGATATCAGAAATTCGTTTCCATAATTACGCGCGACTTCGCATAGGCAGTAAAACGCTATTTACATTCCTCTTTAGCGCGTTCGTACGGTTTGCTTGTTCAGCTCCCTCCCTCTCACTCCTATATGTTGCTCTCTCTCTCTCTCTTTCTCTCTCTGTCTCTGTGTCTCTCTCTCTCTCTCTCTCTCGCTATCTACTCTAATAATTTACCAATTTCTAACGCGAAACGCCCGCATGGACGCGCGCTTTCGCGCATTATAAATTATGCAAATCGGGGCCGCAGGAATCATTTATATTAAAACAACGTCGGCGATAAATTCAAATTTTCTCTCTTTCTCGCGTATGTAGCTCGTATACTTTTTTTACAAGCGTGCACGTGCGCGAGCGCGCGAGAAAAACCTTTAGCGGAGAGCTGAGGACGCATTACGTCCTCTTTTTTTTCTCCCTTCGAAAGTTCGGGGAGCTTCTCTCTCTCTCTCTCTCTCTCTCTCTCTCTCTCTCTCTCCCTCGCACACATGTCGGACGGCCTTTAAGGGATATAGAAGGGAGGGGGTTGGACTCGGCTCCAATAAATTCCCATCTCCGCGCGCGCTGAAACAGGTATATAAGTATACGGGTGCGCCTTCGGCCGCGCGGCGTAAATCATAGCGGGCGCCGTAAGTGAATCCGAATTGAATCCAATGAGTAAATATGGCTCTCGAATAATAAAAGAAGCTCCCGCGTGTATATAGCGGAGACGTTGGACTGCCTGCGTGCTGTTGCTCGCGCGCCGACAGCCCAAGGCGAATTTGCGGAATTGCCGGCCGCGGAGTATAAAGAAGCCTTGCTGAAGGAATCGCGTATATGTGGAGGGACTCGGAATGTATAAATAATTATTCATCGGTGCGAGTATCGTTGATATTCAATCGATTCCCGAGTTTTTTCTAAACTTTTCTATTAGCCGCAGGGGATTGTCTCCTTTGTGTTCCACTGCAGAGCAGATTCGAGATGACTGCCGTATTTCGGCTATACTTTGTTGAAAGTTTCGCAACTTTTTCGGAGCAAGATTTCAGAGTATGGTATGAAAGGATATCGCAATCATTTGTAAAATGATTTACGTCATTTGAAATCCGGAGATCGCTGTTGACATAAGCAACTATCGATTAGTCAATTTTAGTAGATCTGACGATCAATTGAATTCAATATTTGATAAGCTGAGCAGAAAACTTTTTTAACAATTGTTGGGATATAAGATTTAACGCAGTGTTTCTGTTGTAGAAAATCTAATTGATAAATCTTTTTTTTTTGTCTAATTAACAGTCCGTCCGCTGAAAAATTCGCCAGTTCTATCCCCCATTCATATACGGGTAGACAGACGCGCAAAATAGCGTCGACATACGTATAACGACGTAGCGCGGCGGCTCTTCCAAAATGCATAAATACATGAGCTTCGGCGCGAAGCGACGAGCGAGATAGGCACATTCGGCTGGATAAAGAGAAAGAGCCGAGACGTAATAACCGCTACTAAAATACGGTTCCTCTCGCGACTCGGAACATCATATCCAGCGGCGGAAAATGCTACATGTGTGTCAGATCGCATACATTCTCGGGCTATACCAACCGCTTGTATTATTATACGTTTCGAATATGCCATCATTTTGCACCAAATTATATGCATCTTTGGGGAACCGTTCGAATATCAATTACAGATAAAAAATAAAATTAACAGTCGGACATACCTACAAATCTATGATTCCTAAGAACAAGCTAGAAGCATATGTTCATATAGGGAAAAAAAAGTGTACAGCTTACTCGTAGGAGCATGAAACGCATGCATGTATGTATATACGTGAGGGTGGCGCGCAGAGAGTAGACGCGTAGTCCACTTGCGAGGCGCGCAGTAAAGCAGCCGCGAACATCCCGACTTTACGACTATACGCGCGGGCATCGCTAATACAGGCGGCGTCTAATGACGAGGAGCATTATGCGAGCGCGCACTCGCGGCTTTATACATACGTTCGCTCGACGTCGCCTCCAACCATTAATAACTTCCTTTATGCAATGTGTAACCCGCTCAGAGGGTAGAGTGTACAAGCCTCAGCTGTATCTTTCTCTTGGCGTGCGGTATAGTCGTGTTGGTGGTCCGCGAAGTCTCGTCGCGGGATGGCGAAGGCGCAGTTGACCGGCGGCGGCGGAGGCAACGGGTATAGCAGGAGCATTCTGAAGCCCTGGGCATTGCGGTGGTGCAACAATGTCCAGTCCCTCCCCCCCGAAGTAATTAACCTTCGCAAGTATTCGAAATATGCCAAGAAACACGCTGACCATATTAATCTTGCGCCGGACGGCAGAGGCATACCAAGGCGGCCGGCCTTTGCTTTTGCCGTCGCCGCGACGGCCGCTGCCCGCGCGATTTCGCCTCTCGGCTATATACAACTGCTGCAGCTCTCGCTGTACACGCGCGTGCTGGGGATGAGATCCGTATATACGTATATGTATATAAGCGCGTAGCCGTGTGTTTGTCCCCGAGGGCCAACTTGCCATTAGAGGCTATAATTTACTAAATCCCCATGAAAATTTACTTAATAATTTACGCGCGTGTGCGAATTAATGCTCGCACGTGCAGTGCGGCCCTTGCCTGGCCGCGGCTACATTGCACATATACCGTGACAGTGAAAAATTCTAAACTGTAAAATAGATCTGTGGCCGTAACTTTGTTACATTTGCGATAGCGAGAGAATGGAAATTTTAGCTTATCAAAATTAATAAAACTTTTAATATTAGCTAAATAATATTTTTAAAAGATTTAAAAGCAAATTGAAAGAGCGTGCAATGTTATATAATGTATACGCAAAATAATTGTCTACGCTCAAACGCAAAGCATTACCGTTCGTCTTTAAGATCCAACACTGTACACTTCGGGATATGTATCTTATTCGGAGCGAGCATCGGACGTCTGGCGATTTATATCGATAGCGGTCAGCCGATTAAGGAATCGAGCTCGCGCGCCGCTCGAAATTTTGCCAGCCTGCTGAGATTTAAGGCGAGCGCATAGCTCCGGCATGCTTGCACCGGACAGATAGGAAAAGAAGAGAATGGCGGGAAAGGGAGAGAGTTGAAGTAGTAGAAAAAAAAGGGCAGAGAAAGGCCGGCGTAACTCTGAAAACTTTTCCACCGCTGAGGAATCGCCCGAAGTCTGCAGGAATTATCGGCGAGAAATTTTATCGGACTTAAAGCCTGATCCGGATACAGTCTCTGCAAGGCAAGGGGATTTCGTAGAAAATCGGAAACCCGGAGGAGCAGGACCGAGAGTGAGAGAGTGGAAGAAACGTCATGATCGGAAAGGAGCTAAAGTGCCAAAGGAGAGGCCAAAAAGTCGCTGCGATTAAAAAGATTTCGCGTTTGTTGTAGCCAAACATCAGCACTTGAACGAAGAGGATTTTCCAAAGATCTAATCGTAAACGATTTACTTTAATTAATTCATAACCAATGCCTGAATTCATACAAAATACTTGTTTGTAAAGTCGAGCAATTTATGAATAATGATGGCCGTTTGTGCAACTAAAGACCGTAACTGTAGAGCTTTTATAAAATCAGTAAGAAAACTAAGCTTAAATCAGCCAAAGAAAAAACAACTTTGTTTAAAACAAAAATTGAATCACCGAAATTTGACTTTCAATAAATGTAGTAGCAATTATAAACATATCGTTGCATTATAATGAAAGAGAATAATAAGTACAAATTACTAATTGATGCAAATTGTAATGCACACTTTGCATTACTTCTGTAGCAATAAAAACCAAGTAAACAGTTTAAAATAAGTTTATTACTATGATTTAAACGCATGAACCTAAAAGTTCATAACTTGGCTGATAGACACCTTATAAATTACACTCGCAATTCAATAAATTTACCTGCCCTCAATAAAATGAAGTCTAACGTGTACTAAAGATTGCGATCTCTATATGTATACATAATGGCTTGTTCATCGTTACGCATAGCTATCGAATGACGCATTAAGGCCTGCATCAAAATCAAAATTTTAAGTTTCAAAACTTTCGGCGAATAAATGCGAACACGAAGCCATGGTACAAGATACTTATGAACTTAAAGTGAAATTACGGTGTCGATCCTGAAACTTTAAGATTCAGCACTTTATAGTTCGCCATGTCGTCGTCGCTAAAAATCCTAAGATGAACTCGGAAATTTTATGCATCAACTTTGCAGACTATCTCTTATACGTTGCCAGAATTCGTTGCTTTAGAAAGAGTGAGACAGCGCGCATCTTCGTTATGGAAGCATATTTTCAAGGTCGGCTTGGCCATATATAACTACGTTTGTCGGCGCATAATACGCGCTTGAATTTCAAGTTGAGCGTCAAACGGGTCAGATTTGACTAAATTCCGACTTAAAATCGGCTAACGCAACACAGACTCGAATAATCGACAAAACAACGTTCGTAACAGGCGACGCAAAAGTCAGGACTTTTAATTTTGTGTCAGGGATTATCAAAGGGCAAGTCGAAAGAGAGCAAGCGAGTGAGAAAGAGAGGGAGAGAGAGAGAGAGAGAAAGCGAAAGCCAGAGGAAGAAAGGCTCCGACGGCATACCTGCATTACCGTCACGCGAGCAATTACGCTTCGCGCGCCGACGAACGCGAGAGAGATCAAGGAAAGGAAAGGAGAGAGAGCGAGACAGAGAGTGAGAGAGAGAGAGAGAGAGAGCTGGAGAGGGAGAGGAAAGGGTTGAGAAGACGCCTGTCTCGCTCTTTCTCTCCCTCGCTACGTAGAAGCGCTTGGCACGAAGACTCGCAGGTCTGATTCTCACGCAGAACTAGATCGCTGCCAGACAAGAAGCGAGAGAGCGAGCGAGCGAGTGAGAGCAAGTGAGAGAGCGAGAGAGAGGGAGGAAGAGACAGGGGAATAGCAAAGCTAATAAAAGCCCACAATTACCTCCGGTTTGGACCATTTGTCTTGACGGGCGTCGTCTCATGCCTGATATAATTCACCTCGGCAACAACACATTGTAGCCTAATGAGGCGTAAAACATTCCAAGATATCAAAATGCTTGGCAGAGCTTCTTGCCCCTTTTGCGCGCCGCCGCCGCCGCCGCCGCCGCCGTTGCCGTTGCTCAACGGCGCCTCGGAGCGCGCGCGATATGTACGCCTCCGAAATTACCTTGCGCGCGAGCTTTCGGAACGCCCAAGGCGAACTGATTATTTTTAGCCAACGTATATACAGACGTATACAGACGTATACAGAGGTGGGCTGCTTCCAGGCAATTTTCGCGCCGTTAATCCTTATAACACGACGATAATAGCCGAGGATCAAATTGATGTTTCGCTGTAACGGAGTATATGTATATATACATGTATAGACGTATGCTCGATGAATAACGACTGGGTCAATGCGCGTCCGAGTGCGAGCTTCGAAACCACCGAGGCTTTTCCATATACGAGGCTTTTTATAATCGACTCAACAATTCTTTCGTTATTAAAAAATTTAACGACTTTATAATTCACGAACTGGTTTATAGGTGTTTGCACTTGTTGTATAATAAACTTTGGATCGTTAAGCGCTTGGGTGTAGGCAGAGCACACGCGGGAAAATTGTTCTACAACGCGCCGTAAGGTCGATCGGACCTATATATTTTCACTTATTTAAAGTTATGTATATACTACGGTAACATGTATATTGCAAAAGACTCTTACCGTGCGCATCTTACATATACAAAGAAATATGCACGTGTAAATCGGTCTGTGCTGGTAATCCTGATATCATTATTATCGTTTAAGCGATTCTTCTCTGCTTTCGCTCGCTATATATATATATTTGAGCGAAAATTAATTAGACAGTCGGTAAAAGTTTGCACGAAGATCTGCAAGATACGATACGGTTATTTAAATTTATGTCAAAGTTTTAGTTATATTGCGGTACATCGTTTTCGTATACTCTTCTAGAATACACTGCACTAAACGCTCAATCCGCATCCAAAGAAGGAACCTCGGTAATGCTATTGCGATCCTTTGAGCAAGCAACAAAAAAGCTCCTACACCGCACAAGCAGTAAGGAGAAATTCAACAAGTACGACAGCTGAGAGACTCGGCTCCTCCACCAAAGGACTAACCCAATAACGGTGCCGCGTTGCGTTTGCAGAGAGCGCGTAAAAAAAAGAAGCAGCAGCAGGTCGCTCCCCGTCGAGCATTGTTGATCCATTCAACGTAAGCGATAACTTGGGCAAACACACACCGGGAGCGAGTCACGTCTAGTCTCCCCGGCGGCTATGCGACTGTCCTCTTCCCTCTATACTCTCGGTATGTACCTTTGGCGCGCGTCACGACCTATAGGCGCAGTGATTTGCGGCGATAAACCTCGCATCGACAGGCCGTGTCGCGCGTGTATCGCGTGCCGAACGCTTTTTTTTCCTGCTTCTTCTTCCTCCATCCGCTTTTCTTCGGCAGAGGGGGCGCACCCGAGAACCGACGACGACGACGACGACGAGAGGTTATGATATATTTGTAATCATGTTGCGCGCCGCACGTGCCCCCTTCCGTTACAACTGCCTCTCGTGACAAATTGCACCTCCCCGATCGCTCTCGAAGCTTATGCCCTTTTTTTTACTTCGCTCGGCCTCTTTTTCTCGCTTTGCTTTATGAGCGAGAGCGAGAGAGAGGGCGTGCCGAATATTGTTTCGAGGAGAGAGAGAGAAGCTTGTGTTAGATCGATCCGCGGCCTGCATTTCAAGTGTTAACAGTCAATTTGCGCCTCGCTCTGCTCCTCTTGTATGAGATTCTCTCGTATACGATTCTATATCCACCCCTATATATTGTCGTTTATGTGGAGCTCGCGAGAATGGATTTTCGCGACATTATGAATGGATATATGAGATAATGTTCGGTATAGCCGAATGAATTCCGATGATCGAGTGTCGGTGCGTATTTTGAATGTAAAACGTATGCGAAACGACCGCTTGGCGCGTGCAACGAAGCGGCCAACTTGCAGTAAGAAACGTTTAACGCTTCGATATAAAACTTACTCAAATCGTCTTTTCTTCAATTTCATACAGTTATAGATGTTTGTAATGAGATTTTCGATATCTAAATAAAACAAAAAGTATTTGCTTCCAAACTTACCGATATCGAGTACTTGTCTTGTGATTAAAAACGTCTCGATATAACAAACGCTTTATCATCCGTTATATTTACAAATCAAATACCACATCCCACGGCAAACCTATTAATTATACCGTATGGCGGCTGTGTCCCAGCGCTCAACGCATTAAGATGATTGCTTGATGCGAGAGCGAGCGAAGCTGCCTCGAGATGTAAATCTTAATCGACGATCTATAGTGCGGCCCTTCTCTCTCTCTCTCACTCTCTCTATGTCTCTTCTCTGCGAAACCGCGCTCCTCGTATAATCCAGAAGCGGCGTAGCGCTCGGGCAATTACGGAAACGCGTATAACAGCGTATTATTACTGCCTAGCCAGAGCCCCGCGGACAGTTTATTCCGCGCTCATTTCGGAATTTACTGCCGACTCGACGCCCCACTGTTCTCCACGTATACGCGTATTACTTACAAAGCTCGGCCACAGCTCCCACGTATACTCCTCCTCGTATAGTCGCGTATACATATAACACGTGTATTTACGTATGCGATGTGCTATTGCTGTATGGTGCTTTGATGGACGTACACGTAGCTGAGATATTCCGGTGTTAGTGCCATATGCTTATTAGACGTTAGAACTGCTTACGAGATATCCACGGGTTTTAAGAATTAAGCGGATTTTTCAGTTGTGGGAGTGTTATTTCGTTCATAATAAAGGACTTGAGATCCCTATTATTTTTACCCTTACACGTGATACATTGAAGCCGCAAACTGATTTTCTCCATCACATGTCATAATTCATTTTGACAAGTTTGAAGATTCGGGATATAATGGCTAGGCAGTTATAAAAACTTTTGCACCTTCATTTGCTATTCCTTATATGATATCAGTCGAGTATCCGTATCCGCATTACCGCGCGAGCACACCAAATCGATGCTGTATATAGGATAGCATATATATTAAGGAAAGAATATTTAATACAGCTAAAATCACAGCCATTTATTATAACACTAATTGGCGCGCAACATTATAGATCGCAAAGACAATCATTTCCCGGTATTAGCCGTGCGAGCGAACGATAAAACTTTTTTTTTTTATTGCTGCACCGCTCCTTGCTCGGTCGACTTGTGCGAGCCTATCTCTTCTTTCGGGATTATTACGTGTTTCCTGGCGATAAAAATTTCATGCTCCACGTAGTAAGTACTCCTCAATAGGCTTAAAGGCATACGCAATAAAGCCTATCTTACTCTCTCTCTCTCTCTCTCTCTCTCTCTGTCGCACTCTATGTCTCTCTGTCTCGGTGAAATTCCATATGCACAGACGACCGTATAGCAGAATCGCTTGGCCATAAGAAGGTACACGCACACGCACAAGCCGGAGACTCGCATGTATTCGTATATAGATAGGTAGACGGGGCTGTTACTTGTCACTATGATACTATCGATCCGCTTAGTCTGCGTCCGCTTCATTCCGCTCGCACACGAGAGCGTACCGCCCGACTCGTATATATATACATTAGTTGTGCGCCTCGAACCCCACTTTACCATCCTTTCACGAACCCTGTATATATACGCTTTGTCTGCGTGCTCTGCTTCCTTATACGCATCTGCGCTCCTCTTTTGCGCCTCTCGCTCTGTGTGTGTGTGTGTGCTCTCGTCTTGGTATACCAAGTCGGCGCAAGCAGCAGTCACCCCTTTACGAATATATTTCTAGGACTCTCCTACGGCATTAGCATTCGTTAAAACTTAAAATTCCCTCGTCCTTTTTCGCGATTATGCATATATGTGCTGCACAGAGGCCAAGTGCGCGAGAAAAATTAAAGCTTATACTTTATGTTTTTCGGTGCGAGGACAGCTGCATCAACGCACCCCATTCGTCTTTTTTTTCCTTCTAAGCACTTACATGTCTTATTTTAAAAAGGCGTCGATATTTCTCGCCTGCGGCTTGACGCGTGTTTTATGAAAGTGGTTAATCTCTTATTCACGCGATATATATATTTATATATATATGTGTGTATATGGATAGCGGTTTTTCCTAGGATAAGGTGTGCGTCGTTCAAGATTTAAATTGACGCGGATCCACGAGTGTGTGCAAGTGTCGTTCCGGAGAGTCGATGCCGATTCACAGTAAGCTATTTTATGTAGAGCTTTAAATTATAAAAACACGCGTAGAATAACGTCATCGACAGCTGTCAATATTTGCAAGAGTGAATCCCGATTATTCCCTTCTGTATAAAGCGATCGAATCTTTCTTGAAATCACACTCGCGATAATTACGCTTATATCATTAAATTATTCACTTATATAACAAATGAGAGTGTACTATTTTCTCTTGCGAAATGATCATTAATTATATATTTTACGTCTCTCTTTCGGCTCTCCACAATTCACTGTACAACCAACTGCGCTGCAGCGCACGGAGTTGGCGCAAAAAGAAAATCTGGCGACGCTCTTGCAGCCGCTGTATCTCTTTCTCTCGCAGCAGCAGCACCACCACCACCACCGGCGAACGTAAATTTCCGCGCGCGCGGTCTTTCGTGCGCGCGTGCCACACCGTACATATACTTGCTCTGCGCCACTCTCTCTCTCTCTCTCTCTCTCTTCTCTCTCTCTCTCTCTTTCGCTCTCTCCCCGGCTCGTTTTCTTCGCATGAGCTCTCTATAAATCAGTGGGTAATTCGTTATGCGCGGCACGCAGATGGTTTTGTTATATGAAAATATGTACCGCACAGGGACGGCAGAGAGCGTAAGATGGTAAAACACATCTCTCATACCACACACACTCTCTCTCTCTCTATCTCTCCTTGTACCCTCACTAGAGAAAGACAGAGAGAGAGAGAGAGAGAGAAGGTCGGGCGTCATGCTGCTCTGCGCTCTCTTTAATTACGTGCCGACCAGAGCGCGTGACGTATTGCCGCGCCCGCCCGCCCAAGCAAGCAAGCAAGCAAGCAAAAGCTCGCCCATTTTCGCGCATCGAACGCGCTTTGACGTGAGATCGTTGGCCGGGCGGGGAGAGAGAAAGAGGAAACGAGAGGGAAAGAGGGAGGACCGGTCGAGTTGGCGCTCTCCTGCATGTAGAGAGAGAGTGAGAGAAAGAGTGAGGCGGCCTGAGTGCGCGGCCGCGGCGCCAAACTTTTCTAGTTAGTGAAAAAGCAACGTGCAGCGGCGACGGCTGACGATCATTTTCCGCTTTAACGATAATGATTTTTGCCCGACTCTCGCTCGGCTATGCCTTTCTTTTTTTTTTTTTTGTCTGCGCTAGATTTCCATTTATAATTTCACGGCTTTGATTTTGCGTCGGGAGCATTTACGGTATATATACAGTATGCGCTTTCGAAAGTTTTTTACACATTTTAATTACGTGAAGCTACTCGAAATTTTTGAATCCTCTAATAGTAGCTATATATTATCACATAATAGTTGACACATTTCACAGTATTGAAATAATAAAGTATAACATATTGTTTCGTTAATCAAACAGTTTTAAAACTATATTTAATGATCGTGTAAACGAAAACCATAGAATTATTTTTCATTAAAACTTGGACATCAACACAAAAAAAAATGAAATAACGTCAACGTAGAATTCAAGGTCCAAACGCGCATGTCAATATTATAGTCCGAAAAAAATGTCAAGTATTGATGAGAACGACCGAGCTGCCAACGCGTAGAATGGATCTCGTGACGGGCACTTAAATTTGTGATTGCTGCATTAGAAAAAGCTCCTGGGATATATATCTCCGAGAAAGAGAAACGATCTTTGCTGGCAAACGAGTTTCGGCTTCCTCGGCAGGAACCGGTCAGCGCTAAATATTTGATAGCGCTTCGATTGGTTTAAGAGACTCGTTGCTCTCTCTCTCTCTTTTGCTCCTTTGTAAATGGAACGGGGAGAAAAAGACGAGAAATCGTGAAAGCGCACTCGTGGAATGAAGGTGGAGGAGAGCAGAGAGAGAGAGAGAGAGAGAGAGAGAGAGAGAGGGAGAGAAAAAAAGGAGAAGCCGGACGGATCGACGAGAAGATAGTTAGTGCAGAAACGAGTAGGGAGGTCCGCTGTAGTCCCTGGAGGCGAAGGACGCAGTCGATGGCCAATTGGGCAGCTGTCCCAGTAGCGACTATACTCCTCTGTCCCTTTTGTCCATCGACGACCTCGCTGTATAAGCTTTAAAAAGATCAACCTACGTCGTCGTCGTCGTCGTCGTCGTCGTCGTTGGCGATTCGAAAGACATCCAGTTGGTAAATAAAGCCAATCGTCGAGTCGTTAGTGCGGAAGGCCGCTGCCACGCCGGTGAGTCAAGCTTTTTTTGCGGAGGAGACGGTTATATCGAGTGCTCCTCGGCCCATCGTTATATCCGACCATTTTTATCTCTTCTTCGTCTCCTTCTTCGCTATGGGTTATATATATGGTTTTATTCTAAAAAATGACGCGGTTTCAACGCCCCCATTGCCTTGTGTTTCTTTGTGTCGAACGAGGAGAGAGAGAGAGAGAGAAAGAGATAAATTAAATAATGATTTTTCCACAAGACCAGGAACAGCCTTCAATCTATTTTTCAATAGCTATAACCGCACACTCACGACCGCGCAGAAGTCCAAGCTAATGATATTTCACGAAAATGATTAAAAATTAAGCATTTTCAGTTTTCTTTCTTCTCGCCGTCACCCGCTGTTTTAGACACTCTGTCTGCGGTTCTACAGCCTAACGCACCAGTAATAAAATATAAAGTCCTACGTGTCATTCTTCGCGTCTCGTAGAATTGACGGCAAATTAAACGGCTCTTTATCATCGTTAAAATAATCAGCCTGGATACTTCAATACTGATGCAAAAATTTTTTTATCGAGTTTGAAACCAAAATATCAACAATCATAAAAAATGCAGCTGCCATAAGGAAAAAAGAGACACTGTAATGTCAGCTCCCACGGTCAAATCTGTTGATCCACATTGGCCGCAACGCGCACCTTCGGGACATCCGCGCAAAATCATGCACGAGAGCTGAAGAAGCACGAGCATAACCCCGAAGAGGAGGCAGCGTTAAGAAGCCATTTTTCGAGTCACGCATCGCTTATAGCGGCTATCGCGCTCATACACTCTAAAGTTATATATGCGTGTATGAGGCGAAAAGAGTGCGAGCGAGCGAGTCACGCGTACGTGGGGCTCTGGCAATCCACGGTTGGCTATATATGTATATATAAGCGAGAGCCGCGCGTTGGTGCCAAGTGGGGTGCATTAGCCGACTTCCCATTATCCACGCTTGGGAGACTCTTAAATTATCCGAGGCTCGCGCGCGCGCCGGACGCCCCGCGCCACCCTCTGTCGGCGAGAAAAAGACGTACGAGCTAACGCCTTCCATATACCCTACTTCGTCGCGCGGCGGCTCTTTCTCCTTGCTGCTCGCTCGCTCTTTTTTTCTCCTCCTGCTGCTGCTGCTGCTGCTGCTGCTGCTGCTTTCTCTCGCCGTGGCGTTTAGCTAGAAACGTACGTGGAGTTTACTCGGGTAAAGAGCTCGTTGCCTAAAGCTATGCAATTAATATCAGTGCGATGAGAAATTGTTGATTTTGGATGTTGTATAGGAGTATCGATGTACGTTATGTATTCGGTGGTGATCGGGGATACAATTGTTTTATGAAAAAATAATAATTATCGACAGCTTAGTGCGAACGAATTGACAGTTATAGTCTTTAAAGCGTTCGTGATACGGCATTAAAATTTGAAGTAATCATTTCTCGATAATCGGACTTATCCATTCTTCCCCGTCATCATAACTACTGACACCAATCATTTTTAATCAAGTATTCGCTGGTATCTTTACACATTGTTAAATTTTCATTAGTAAACATTCGCGGAATAGCGTACTACTCAATAAACGTGCGAATTGAACTGTTTACCAGAAAAATATCTGTATTTTTTTTTCTGTCGAGTTGCGCTGATGATGTACCAAACAATCATAAAATTTTTTTTAATTCAGAGTACATACAAACGAACAAAAGTAAACAAACGGCAGCGTTCGATTTAGTTATAAAACACTGTGCAAATACGTTTTGCACAGCTCAATTTGTATCATAGTGTTAAATATTTCAGAAGCTCTTGAATTCATTCTTGAATTTTTAACGAGTCATCGATTAATAGCAAACTGCATTCATAAAATATTGAATATTCTAAAGTCTCTACTTACATAGATTTAATGCATAGATGAAGGTCAAGAAACTCGACGTTTGCTATAGTGCTTCTTCTCTATATATTGCAAGTATAGAACGCCGATGTAAACATAATTCCATGGGACACCTACTTTGCGAGAGAGCGAGAATTTACATTAGAAAATTGATCCGATATCCATGGCGAATTATTTCATTATTTATAACGCATTATCGATGACATTGTGATTATTAAACATAGCTATGGGTGCGTTTAGGAGATGATACATAAGTTACTTGTGAATAATCCACAGGTAACTGAAATCTTTGTCTTGGCTTAAATCATGACTATCATTTTTCTTTAGCGCTACGTCAACCTTAAGATGTAATAAATATTTTATCGAAATCAAGAGTATAAAATATTGAACATTAAAATTTTATTTTATTATTGAAAATTATTTTTTTTTTTATTTTTGTTTATACACAAAACACATACTTAATATTTGACAAAGGTACATAGCTAAAAATTATTTGACTTAATAATTTAAAAGTATTTTAAAATTTTATTTCATGCTTATCTTCTTACCATCAACAAAACCAAAAAAGTAATTTGTTATACTGAAAATACTAAGTAACGGTAGGATTATTAGTCTCAAAGTTATGCTATACATAAACTGTGTATAAAAAAATTATAGCTTCTACAAACAGAACCAATTATACTAAAAACTTATACTTACCGCAATTAATATATATTTAAATTGCAAGATATACATCTATATTTAGTATCCACAACATAGAATTATTTCTAATCCATAGTTCAAAAATGTAAAAAGAAAGTTCGATCCGTTTGCATATGAAAAATCTTTCTTTTCCAAAAATCTCATTCCAACGCGAAATCATCGCAAAATGACCATTTATCCTTGACCAACGATAAAAGTAAATCGTCAGAAAACACACACGCACACACACACAAACACACGAAGGGCATAGAGCGAACGCAATAGCGCGTGATCGTTAAGCAGAAAAAGTGGAGCAGCGCTCAGGCAGGAAAACGAACGTCGAAAGCCGCGACCGCTACACGTATACACACGAGGTGGCGCGGCGCAAGTAGAAAGCCTTGCGCTCGCGTCAGACGGTAGGCACGGGGCGCGAAATCGTTCTTTGACCGCGCTCGACGGGTATCGCGGCCCGACATTAACACCGATATTTCGCGTATTCGTGACAGCGGTGCAGCTCGAGGAAGCACAAGAGAGGAAGAGAGAGGAGAGAGAGAGAGAGAGAGAGAGAGAAATCCAGGGCAAGCCTAACCGCTAAGAGCTGTGATCCGGTGGCGGTTTATCTAATTGGAATTGTCGAGGGCTGGAGGCTGAGGGAGAGAGAGAGAGGAGGTAGACGAAGGAGGCGAGAAGCAAGAGGGGAGAGTCGGGTGCAGGGTGGCAGAAGAAGGTGGGAAGGACCAGAAACTGCAAGGCGTCGCTGACGAAGGCTGAGGGAGGCTGGCGCAAGGAGGGAGGGGGGGGGGAGGAAGAGGCTTCGTTCGGCAACTTTGGGCTATCTCTCGGAACACAGTTCCAAGGAGGCTCTTTAGACTTTACTGACGTGACGTCGCCTAATACTCTAATCCCTTCGGCGGAGGCGCCATCGTCTGTCCCGTCGCCGCCACCGTCGCTACTGCGGCTCCTGCTGCTGCTGCTACTGCTGCGCCCTGTGTTTCTCCCGCACTCTTCTTCTTCTTCTTCTTCTTCTTTGCCCCCCTCGCTCATTGGACTCGCACTCTCTCTCTCTCTGTACATTTATCTCACGCTCTCTCTCTGTCTCTCAGCGCTCGGCTAATTAATTGATGAGCCCGGATTTAAACGCGGTTCATCAGAATCGGACTTTTGCGGGGTGTCACCCGCGCACGAGTATATACTCCAAGCATCGGGAGTTGGAATATTGAATTTAGGTGGATTAGAGCAGTTCTCTAGCTCGCGGACTCTCTCTCTCTCTCTCTCTCTCTCTCTCTCTATACGTGGGTGGAGGTGGATCGCACGTAAGTTTCAGCGCACTCGAGCGAACACGACATTTCGTTTAGCCCTCACTACGGTATACAGCATGGCGTATGTTTCGCATATTGTTTTTCTGCATCTCCCCCTCTCTCTCTCTCTCTCTCTCTCTCTCTCTGTCTCTGCGGTGGCCTCGTAATTAGTGCGTCGCGAGGCGTGACGGCTTCGCTTATATGCCGCCGGCGCACAGCTGACTTTTGTTATTTTGCATACGCGCGCTGGGACGAAGTTATCTTGACGATGTAACTATGCACGCGCATGGCTTTCGAAATGCGCCGCTCTGTTTTGTTTATATAGACGCGCCAGGCTGGATTTGTTGCGTGTATAGGGCTGCAAAAGAGAAACTAGCTTACTATAGTCGATATCAAATTTCAAGCTTCGCAGTGACAAATGCGCTTACTGTACCGATGTGGATATTTTTATTTGTTATTACTCTAATAATTTTTGTGTAATAGTATCGAAATATACTTAGATATATTATTTCTGAAAAAAATAAATGACACAATCGATCGCTAAATAATATCTATACAAATATTTTTGACAACATAAAGCTGCATGATATACATATCATAAAAAAGTAAATCATAAGTAAACGTGCAAAGGCATTCCATGCAAATTGAGTTAAATAGGCGCTGCAGTGACGAAAGTACGAAAAGAAAAAAGAAAAGAATAAATCGAGGCAATTTAAAAGATAATTGCCGCTTCATTAATCGCACAAAAGTGAAATGCATCAACGTGCTTAACGCGCGCGGGGCACGGCTATATAACGGCTGTGCCGGCGGCGAGATATATAGCCTGCTCCCACCAGCAAAGCGCAATAATGATTTTTTCCCCTATCGAAACTTTGCCGTACGCTGAAACGCCACGTGTAGTTATGGCTAATTATGCCACGCGACTATGTCAATAGGCTCTAGTCCGCGTGCGCGCGCGCGCGATATATATATATGCACACCGTTCCGTCCATATATCTATATACACACACATCACAACCGACGCAGTTTCGCGCCCGCGTTGTTACACTTTCGATTGGCGCTCGTCGAGTGCGGCCTATTTAACGTCGAGCGGAACCAAGCGCTCGTACACTAAGAGGAAAAAAAAAGAGCTGCACGGATACATAATCCGTGCTTTAGTTGATCGATCATGGCGGCAATTTCGTATTTCGCGCGAGAAAATAAAACTGACCAATTAATGATGTACGCGGTATTGCATATATAACACGTGTTCAGCTCTGGCGAGGCTTACGTGGTGTCTCTGTTTACCGAGCGCCGACTGCTCTATACAACGCTCGCTTATTCTATAGACGAGACCGCGCGACTTTCTCGTCACACTAACCTCTCACGCCGCGGGTGCGAAGATAACTGTTAAATTATTTGCTCAGGCTCCCGGGAATAGTCGACATTAAGATGTCAACGGCACGTCGCACCCCGACCAGCTCTTATCAAACGGATGAAAAAAAAGTTTTGACGCCGGTCAAGTTGGGGTAAATGTACATACACATATTATACATGTTGCATGAGAAACTTTGGATTCGGTAACCGTGACACACCTTAACAATATTGCGGCAATCGACAAAACAAACAATGTAGCTATGCCCTAGAGCGCAATAGTAAAAGTGTCGATAGTTATAAGGTGAGCGTTCGGGTAATATTTCCACGTGACGCGCTGTACGTAGACCAAGTGTGGTATGTATGTGTGTGTGTGTGTGCGTGTATAGTTGACAAGTGGGCATAACGACGGAATATAAGTCGCGAAATGATTTGTGCCGGGGAATAGGCGAAAGTCTAGGAGTGTGTGTAGGCGGAGAGCCCGGGATGTTCGCGCGGGGCGTCTGGAGATTCTGGAGCCATCTACGCTCTCTCAGGCTTGCTTTCTAATTATTCCCCACAGGCCGTAAGGGATGGCACGTAATTGGAGGGTGGACGAGGACGCATCGATCCTCCATTCCGAGGGAATCTCTCTTGGCGATTCCAAGACAGAGAGAAAGACAGAGAGAGAGAGAGAGAGAGAGAGAGAGAGCGAGAGGGACAGAGCGACATAGCTGTATATATATTATATATAATATATATATATATGTAAAGTGAGAGTAAGAGATAAAGAGAGAGAGAGCGGAAGAGAAGTCCAAGGTAGGAGTTGGAGCGCGGGTGAGCATCAGTCCGCAAAGAAAAGTGATAATGTCTTAAGCCGCGGGCACGATTTAACTTCTGATTTTGGTCGACCCTACAGTCTTCCTCTTCTTCCTTTGGCTCTACGATAGGGGAAGACAAGAGAGAGCATTGCAGTTCACCGCTCTAAACTCGGGAGCCGATCGTTCTCTCTCTCTCTCTCACTCTCACTCTCACTCTTTCTCCGTCTCTCAGTCGCTTCTCTCTCGCCGCACTCACGCGAGCACGCAAGTCGCGGTCTGCGAGGAGTAGAGAGCGGAGGGTTTAAGGTTTAAGGGAAGCCTTCCTTAAGATCCCAAGGAGTGGCGCACTAAGCGCTCATGCTGATCCTTCTCTTCCTCTCGCTCTTCCTCCCTCTCTCTCTCTCTCTCTTTTATTCTCTTTCTCTCTCTTAGCTACGAGAGATCTCAAAACTGAGTTTATCTAATTCCAGTTTCGGCTGGTCCTTGCGTCATTCGATTTATATATCTATACGTGTACATCGTTCTATTGTAAAGTTAATCCAAATTTTAGCTAAACAATAGACGAATTCAAATTGAACATTCTGATATTAGTTCCAAATCCAAAGCCGATGAGTATATTACAAAACTTAAAATTAATTTTTCATATTTTTTGTTATATATGATATTCTATTAAACTTAAAAGTGTCGCCTTAAGAAATACAAATACGTCACCTGATATTATCAATATTAGTAAGATGTAAACACATTGTCAAAGCGACTGATATTTAATTTGGACAATACAATCAATTGAATGAAAGGTTATTTTGAAATAAACTTAAAAAGTATGCAACCGATACAAACCAAATTTAATATTGAGTTTTATGCGTTATATTAACAATGATAGCTTTATAGTATAGGGATAAAGATTTTTATATATTTAAGAGAAGATGTTACGCTAGAGCCCACAAGATTGAGACGAATAAATGATAAAAGTCATTAATCTGACAGACCTGTCGATGTAAGAGTCGTTCCATCAATTATCCACTACTACCAGCTATCATTAAGAATTGATTAATAATTTTCGACGCTTAGATCACACTTCGAAATCGACAACTTTTATCCAAGTCCTCAAGCACTGGATGGTCTTTGACACTATTCTCTATTTTATCGAATCAATAAAATAACATATTCGCAGTGCACATACAAGCTGCTAAGACATTCGTCATAGACGCTTGCATACCGCCGATCGATGCGAGTCAAGGTCTAGCCTGTTCTTATTCATTAGCCGCTTGGCTTTTTAATCTTTTTTCGTTGAGGCGGCTAGTAAAACTTCCGCTCGAACGTTTACGAAGACATGCAACAAATCATGCGAACAACAATTGTCAGGAACCAGTGCAAGGACAGCGTCGAGCGAGTCTTGGAAAAATGTCGAAATAAAACTGTAGGTGGCTGCACCGGCTGCGAGTAGTACCAGCATCACGAAGAAGCAGGACCGAGATGGAGATCCGTGGAGCGAGAGGGAGAGCGAGGGAGTGGGAGGAGAAAACGGGATAGACGTGCATTCTATAAAGCACAGGGACACGCTGAGGTGGCCGCGCACTGGTGTGTGCATTCCGGACTATGCGCCGTGGGAAAGAAGCGCGCGAGAGAGATGGAGACAGAGACAGAGAGAGAGAGAGAGAGAGAGAGAGAGAGAGAGAGACTGCGAGAGGTAGGGGGTGGGGGTGGGTGGGGGTAGCGGAGCTCGAGAGCCAGCCTGCCTTCCTTCTTGCGGCCACCGCCGCTTCTCCTTATATACGGAAAGGACGTAGGAGGACGCGAGGATTCGCGATGGAAGAGGGGAAGACACGGCGAGCCGCCGACCAGCAGGGAGAGAACGGGACTCGGGGGTGGACAGTGCGCGGAGACCCGCCCCCCACTTTGGCAGGAGCGAAGCAGAGCTCGTCTGCTCGCGCACGGGAACCTCCCCACCACTGGGTGCTTGCGCGCGCCCTCGCGCACGCTCTCCTCTCTCGGGCAAAGTTTCCCTGGTGCCCACCCCCGCCTCCCTCCCGCGGCGACCGACCATCCACCCCTGAAGCGCCGTCACCCTTCGACATAGCACACAGTAGCTCTCGAGCGCGTTGTCGAGAAGGGCTAGGCTGCGCCGCGCGCACGTTCGCGCAAACTTTGCCATCGTACACGTAGTATATAAGCGAAAAAGAAGGTTGTAGTTTTTACGCACTAGTAGCGCGCTCCTCTACCCACCACTGCCACCCGCTGCTGCTGCCTCTGCTGCCGTTGCTGCATCTCTCTCTCACTCTCTCACTCTCTCTCCGTCTCTCTTGGTTGTGGAGTGCGACCACCCGACGGCAACGTGCGTGTTTGTGTTGAATGCAGGGGGTGCGCGTGCACCAACAAACTTTTTTCCATCTCCGCCTCTCTCTCTCTCTCTCTCTCTCTCGGTTTCTCTCTTTCGGACACACACACACTCTCTCTGCTGCTGCTGCTGCTGCTACTGACTGCAACGAGTTGCAGCGATGGTAATCGGACGTTTAGTGAAGCGCAATAGTTTTTTTATGAATGTGCGGTTGAACGATACACTGTGTTGACAGGCGTCAGATAAGCAAGTTAAAAGTTACGTTGTAAAAGCTGGCTGTCACTCGACGACGCTCGGAAAAGAAAAGATCGGGTCATCTCTGTCCCCGGCACAGGTGAATTTTTCTGACAAGACATTGCGTGGGTGTTTAGAAACTTTTGCCACTGATTTATTAGTTACCTTACTAGCGCATGGGTAAAGTTAATACGATTAAATTACTCAAATAAATCTTGCCCTTACCAAGTTTAAGCATTGCTTTTTCCATTTCTTTATTGGATCACGTAATTGCAATTTAAGAACAAAACACTTGAATAAAAAAGAGTTAGAAAAAAAAAATAACATACACACACTTATGCAGCCTTGCAAATCGCGTGTCGCATTAGATATCCGCTATGCTCGCAGCTGGCTCGTCGCTCCGTTGTGAGACCCGTTTGTACGATCCTCTGGAATTTTTCTGTTCCAGGGTCGAACTCACCAGCGTACCGGGCGGCCAGAATGCGATGGCCCATCTCAAAAAGCGCAAGCTGGAAGCAGAGTCGGCCGCCACGAAGCCGAAGCAGCAACAGCAACAGCTCACCGCGCTGAGCGCTAAAAAGGGTCTAATCGCCAGTGCACAATCGAACGATATGGAGACACCTGACGCGGTGGCCAAGCGACGTAGGAAAAGTGTGCGCGACGATCAGAAATCAGCGATCGATGTCAATAATGACGCCAACAAAAGCATACCTCTGCCCCAAAAGAAGAGGGTCTTCCCGTCCACGAATTCGGGCAGTCCAGCAAGGAAAGCCAGCAAAAACAACTGCGAGGAACCGGAGGACGACGAGACTTTAATTCGGGAAACCGAGGCGGCGTTGAAGAGTCTATCCGGAAGTTGGGTACCTGGTCCACGCGGTTCGTTCTATCAGCGCGGCAATTCGGACGAGGACAGGTACGAGTCGAACTTCGAGAACTTGTTCGAGGAAAAGAAGGACGGCTCTAAGATGTCACCCTCGTCGATGTCCCAGTCGTCGACGACAAGCAACGAAACGGGATGCTCGCTCAAGGACGTGATCACGTTGCGGGGTCAGCAAGATCGGACTGCGAGGTACCAGCAACAAAAAATGATGGAGTCTTACAAACAACACAACGGAGGCAAGACGAAGAGAGAAGACATCGAGTCGAGCGGTGCGTTACAGTGTCCGGACATTCAGAATCAGAATGACACGTCGAAGAGATTAGGCATCAACAGATCAGCAGTTTACAAGGACAGGACCAACGAACACCAGGTTAGACCGACGGATAAATATTCGCGATACGAACCACCCGACTTCAACGAACTCGTCGACGAATCCTCGAACGACTTGGAAATCGATATGTCGGACCCCGCGGCTGATAGAAGCGAGCACGATCATCCTGAAAAGGGCAGAATGTGCAAAAGTGAATCATCCCCCAACTCTGGAAAGCATCAGCAGCATCAGCAAAACGTATACGGCGGCTACCAGAGGCCGTACTCTGACGGGCTCAAAGTCAATTCGTCGTCTCCATCGCCCGTTGGTTCCTCATTCTCCGTGACGTCCGCTTTCAGGCCACCGAATACGGATCACTCCAAAAGCGGTTGTCGCAGTGTATCTTCGTCCGTCGTTGGGAATCCAACGTCGATTCCACCAATGGGACCCTATCCGGCAGCGGCAACTTTCGTAGGTTATCCAACGCCTGGTCCCACGATGCCCGTACCACAACCGGTTCCAGGCATATCACCGCCGGTCGACGAGAAACACGGCTCAACCGTCTCCCTTCTGCAGTTGAAGTCTCCTAAAGAGGAAGCAATGCCGCCGGTGCAACGCAACGACGTATCCACCAATTCTATAAACAACGGGGGAAAGAACAGCTCGAATCAAGGTCTCGCTCCGATCGGTAGCCCCGACGCCAACTCGAAACAGTATACGATTCTTCAGCCAGTAGGAGTTGGCTCGAGGGCTGCAAGCACGATCCAGGACATCGCCAGAGACGGTGTCGTAAGCGTTGCTACGGTCAGCAGTACGAACAACGCCGGCGCTGGACCAACCAACAATTGCATTAGCAACGGTAACGGAAATAACAAGCAGGTCAACAATAATGGAAACAGCAATGGGACGAGCGTTAGCTGCGCGACCGTTGCGAGTAACAATGGTAGCGTCAATAACAACAGTATCGCGATAACGACTATGACAACGACGGCGACGACGACGAGCCCATCGGTGATGGGAGATGTTTTGACGACTTCGGTATCCAATCAACAGGATAACAGCATTAAAATGAATGAGCGACCGGGTTCTTTTGATGCCAACAGACCCGGAATGTCCATGTCACCCTCAAGTCTTGGCAGGGGTAAGTTTCAAAAGAAACATTTGCTTTCCAAGTTATATCACGAGTATTAGGTAAATTAGCTTAAGTATATTTAGATTAAATTTACGATTTAAGGAATTTTTTAAAGTTTAGAAAAAGGCATTAGAAAGAAAATAAACAAAGTACTTAATTAAACCAAGTTTCACAGACAGAATAAACTATGCACAAAAGTTGTAAACTTTAAATTTGTTGTTATCGTAATGTAGGTCAGAAATGTTTTGTATTTGTAGTACTTAAAATTCCGATTCCCGAAAGCCAGCATGAAATTCGTTGAAATATTTTGATGAGGGGACTAGGGCCACTGCTCCTGTGCTCATACTTTGCGAAAGGGGAACAAAAGGCATTTTCGGCTCTGTACTGCCTCTGTACTTCTCTCTTGCTTATGCGTTTTCTCTCTCTTGTGCTTTCTCTATAAAGTTAGGGGAGTTATGCTAGGGCAGAAAATCAATAATTACGAAGCGAGGGGTGATGACTCAAATGGCGAAATCAAGGTCTCTTCACCGAGACTTATTCTGTCTTCGGGGCTAACTATTGCCTGCACTTGTCTTGTCCTTATGTACATCTATCTAATCGGTTCCGTAAAACCATGCTAATTATCATTATTACAAAGCAAAGTAGTACAAGTCCAAGTTCTTGCAATTGTGTTGTGCAATTGATTGAGAATTAGTCACCTCTGATTGCTATTTTGTTTAATTCGCTTTCATACAAGTAAATTGATCAAATTACCTCTTTTGAAGGAGATTATTACTTAGCAGTAAAAATATTTATACTATAAATTACTTAGTATGATCGAAAAATTGAATTGTACCAAGAACATTAGTTTAATCTTCTAACTTCAGTAATGGTAAGCATTTTAATCCCGACTTATTTTAACCTCAGGATGTTGTACAACTTATTATTGATGCAACTATACAAGCGGAAAGATAATTTACATGAAGCAGTTTAGAACTTGAAATGAACGATTCAGGTTTCGTACCTCAAATAGATTAAGAAACAAATAAATTAAGTTCAGTTAATTAAACGGATAAAAAATTTATAATAAATCGTATTTAGACAAGAGCGCAGAAACATTTGGCCAATGTTGAAGCGTCCGCGGGGTGCGAAAGAAGAGAATGGTCCGTCGGACGCTCACTGGGATAACAGAGTCTGAGGGGGTTAGGGGCGACAGGTGGAATTTGAGTGCATTCCCGGGATCTTAGTGCCGCAGTGTGACACGGTGTGTCTGGTTCGAGAGAAATTTGGGGTTGATACCGCGTCATACGTATAAGCCGCAGCTGTCAGCGGCTGGAAACGTGACTAGCATGCCTTCCACTTCAAGCCACCTTATTACCAAGGCTGTGCGTCCCTGCCTTTGCTCATTATCCCCTTAACGTTTCTCTTCCCCCTGCTGCCGTTTGCCCCGAGCCAGACTTCGCGAATGAAAAAGAGAGAAAAGGAGAGAGAGAGAGAAACAGAGAGAGAGAGAGAGAGAGAGAGAGAGTAGAGGAGGAATTGGGGTGGACCGTTTCAAAAATTCAATCTCCGCAGTCCCTTCTTCCGCGTCGCTGTATAGTGAGCGATTGTACAAACGAAAGAATTCCGGACCCGAACGAAGGTAAAGAGGATGGAATTGTTTGCTGCCGTAGCGGTGAGCGTTCCTTAAACGCGTTTTGACTCTGCAAGAGAGCTTTAAATACGCTATTTTGTAGACTTAATTGAACGGACAGTGAAAAATTTCTGGAATTCCATGTTGCAAATGAAATTAGCTCTCTATGACTGATAATTTTTTGTTAAACGAAGTTTATGCTTCATAAGCCAAGTAATTATCAAATATAAACATCTGTGCAGCTTACAGTAAATTCAACCAATACAGCTATCTTATACAATTTTACCGTTACTCCAGATATACTCCGTTAAATGTAAAGATAAAAGCATTTACCTTTAGCATCAGAACAAAAATTCAAATAAATTCTACTGCACGCGGCATTATAACTCAGTGATAAAAGGTAGAGCCTACGGTTTGAGGAAACGTAATTTTTTTTAAATCATGAAAATCCGGTGTTTTCCGTGACAGGTATAACGTTTGATTTTATGGCTCGCTGCAAGTGCTAAGCTTCGTCCCTTTCTCCCTCGCTCCGTTTCCCCCGGCTGTTCTCTCTCTCTCTCTCTCTCTCTCTCTCTCTCTCTTTCTCTATGTGTGACCCTCTCTCTTTCTTGATGGAAGCGTGTTGACACGCCATAAAACTGCTATCGGAAAATCCAGCGGCCGCAAAAACGCAGTACCGCCTCCCTCAGTGCCCGGCACCGTTTGACGGCCTGGGCCGTACGCGCGCGCTAATAAAAAAATAAACTACCCTGTAACTCAATTTTACGCTGCCTATGCACTCGGCCGTTCACATGTATAAAATACCTTGGCTGTTTTTTTTTTTTTCACGACCACCATATAATAGAAGACCGCCAAGAGGTCGTGCGGTGCCGCGTGACACATGTGTCGTTATAGTCCCGATTTTCACGCTATTCATTGATTTACTGCTTGCGCTAATTGCCGAAGCACATGAAGACGGTAATACCGCAATCAAAGCGTTTGTAACGTTGATGAAAAACCTCGGACAATGATCGGAACAATTCATTTGACAGCAATTCGAATTATCCACATGAGTAGAATTGCTTCTTATAATTATACAGATTTATGTACCATAAACCTCTATCGTACAGAATTCATCTAATTGTCTTAAAATACTGTTCTTTTAATTCGTAGTAAAGCGAGTGATAAACGGTGAATCCGACACTTCTGACCAATGCTAATTGAAACGGTGGATGTAGAAAAACAGGTCTCTTTTCGTCAAGATAAGCAGATAAGGGTAGAGAGCCATCGGCAACGGGCGTCGCGCGAGTTCATTACACATGTGCAGCGAGACGTATGAATAAAACAATCATGGGTGTTTATGTACACCTCCGTGGTACGGGCCACCACCGCCGCTGCCGCCGTCGCCGCTCCAACGACTGCTCGTCTAACCCTCACGTGAAATTGCTGCAAAATAACACAATTACACACTCACCTTCACCCCCAAGCCATCCCACACTCGTCCTTACCCACGCGTTGATATCCCGTTCCCTGTGTTCCACCCTGTCCGCTCTTTTTTCCCTCCACACCCCACACCCTTTTTTTTCTTCCACCTTCTCTGTCCTTCTTGCTCTCTCTCTCTCTCTCACTCTTGCACGCGCCCTTTGCGGAAAAAAGGTCCGAGCGGCTCGTTACAAGTCTATTCAGACGTCCAGAAAAGAGTAGCCAGGAGAGGCGCGTGCCGCGGCATTCATTCCCCTTGACCGGAAGCGAGGCCGACGCGTGCCGCTTTTTTTGCGCTCACTTCCCGGAGGTTACGTTTTAAAACTTGCGACTACTGCTTAATTAATTGACGCTCGCCTCCTATATATAGGCGCACCCCTCTCTCCTTTCCGTAATTCGATCCTTTCCGCCTATTTGGAGACTGTGACCTTCTTTTTATTTTTTTTTGACGAGCATCGCTCTTTCGTCTGGGCTTATTCTTGAATGAAGCGCGAACTGTGCACGCTGCTTGTGCAAACTTTGCCAGCGGAATACGATTCGTTGAGAGCGAATTTGTAGTATTGGTTGATGTCGGAGGGTTAAAAAGGATTTTGATAGGGCCAAGACTAATGTAATTAACGCGATGGCACAAAGGCTAATTAGAAATCGGGTTGGATTGAAGATGTTTGGTGTGAGTAGCTTTGAAAAATTCGTAGACATGCACTGTATGCTTTTCGGACGATACGAAGCAGAAAGAATAAAGTTTAAGGTGAATAGAAATCCTTTACGTGCTCCGGAAACGTTGTAATAAAATAAAGCGATGAAAATTTAACCAAATACGTTAGTGATTCAAAGAGTAAAACTTCAGTTATGATAAGTTAGCTTTCTACGGTATTCGTTTAACTTTCATATGTGCTGTGAGATGTTCGAACTAACATTGTGATTGTCAAGTTTTGAAAGAATTATCCTTTTCCATTCGGTGGACTCGAAGTGCAAACATTTGTTTTTTTTTTTAAATATCCAGAAACTTTTAAGCAGAATATCAATGCTATTGTTTTATGTGCAATAGCAGAGCTTTTAGGTGTTATTTTAACAGAAAAAAAAAAGAAAACACACAGAAAAGAAAGTTGATTAGCCGAAGGTCCATGCTTTCAATGGCTTATGACGGAGTTGGCTGCCGCTTCCAATGTGGCGCTCTAAATAAAGCATGCCGCTAATGACGTCACGTATCGTAATCCAATTTACGGGACGGTGCTGCGCTCTCTCTCTCTCTCTCTCTTCGTCTTCTTACAGCAAAAGAGAGAGAGAGAGAGAGAGAGAGAGAAAGGCATCTAAGCGGGATCGAGTCTCGAAGACGCGAAATGAAGGCTTGATGAAGTTTCTCTCCAGCTTCGTGGCATCGGCCGATTCGGGCCGACCGACGGCGGGGGATCAGGGCCAGAGGGATTAGTACACGACAAAGTTTATAAAAGTGCGCTCACCCGCTCTTCTTCTTCTTCCCCTCCTCGTCTATATATATATATATATATATATATACGTATATATAAACTTCGTCTTCGTCTTTTTGCTCGCGCCCAGGAATCGAGCGTCCAAAAGCTTCCTTCCCTCCTCTCTTCCCCCTCGGATATTTTCGCTGACTTGATTTGAAATATCCTTTGGGTGCGTATCTCGCAAGCCCCTGCACGCTCGACTTTTGGTCCGCCCTTCCATCATCGTCCTACGCGTGGGACACGTGATGAACGTACATATGCCGAATAACTGTGAGACGAGAGGCATGTGCCGTATCTCCGCCGAAGTGATTGCCTATATAAACGCTGCCTTAATGCCGGAAAATTCGGCTTAATCTTCGATATTGCAATGGCTTATTAGAGCCCTTTGCCGACATTTACATGTAAATCGAGTGATTGAGAGTTTTCGTTTATGATGAACTTATAATACATCAACTATGCATTACTCGGTTAAGGTATCAAATCATTTCATACTAGTTGAACAAGGTTTTTTTCGAGGATAGGTAAACGGTATATCGTTAAGCGACGGATCATACTTTCATCTGCTGAATTTTGAATGCTCAGCTAGAGATAAACACCTACAAACTTCTTTCAAAAAATCTTGACAACACAACACTTTTAAAATAAAAGAAACATGGAATATGACTGTGAAAAATGATTCGAAGTACTTTAAAGGTAAGACGAAATGTCAAATGAAATCCGAGCATATAACAAGCTGATCTCTTTGTCCATATAAGCGCGGCAATGCGGTAAACGCGCGACGAATGAGCGAAAGGGGATCGTTGTTCTTTGTTTTGCGGATGGTTATGTGTCGACCGCAGCTTTGGCGCTAATCTCGCGTGGCTTAGGACTCGGGACCGCTTCGAAATCCCAGAGGCCATTCACGAATTCGCGCGCGCACAATGACAAAATCTTGGGTTTCGGCCGGGGCGGCGGACGCACCACACGCAATCCTTTCTCCACACATAGCATACCCTCGGAACTCGCGGCTTTTCAAATATCTCCTAGGTATATATACACGTGCGTGCGCGTGAGCTTCTCTGCCAGCCAAGGCAATCCCTTGGACTAATTAATCAATCGCTGGAACGGTAATTGCTCTACACGATCATGTCTTCCCCATATATAGGTATATATCTCCTTCCGTGCACTCTGGAGATTTCATGCCGTCGGATAGCTAGGGAATATCGTTGGAATACTTTTATCGGAACTGAAGTGAGATTTTTCATAAAATAGCAGGAAGAATAATGTTGAATCGAAAATTAATTAATGCTTTATATAAACGAATTAAAGTTTCGATAAATACAACATCGACCTACAATAGTGTTCAGAATATATTATACGTTGGATGCCGAATGTAATAATATTATTGCATTAATTTAGAAACAAGCTATCAGATAGTCAATGTATATATACACATAAATGTTCATTCATATCAATAAACGCTATTGCAACATTTAACAAATATCACAGCTTTAAATTTCTTAGTACAAAAGGCGCACATGTCAAAGCCTCGTACGATTTTTATTAGTTCCTTCGCATGCGTTGGTATAGATTCACTCTGCGCAGAGCGGACGTTTAACCGTCATTCAATAAGTTTATACCGTCCACGCGCGCGCCAATATATACCGTCGAAAATTCATATAAATTGTACTCACTGCGATGGCGATTATTGATAGGAATGGACATGCAGCACGTGCGAACACTCGTGCGAAGTGCGTCCCTCTCTCCACAATACGTGCGAACGCCTGCGTGTATATGCATACTGTGTACGTGCGCTTGTGTGTGTGTGTGTGCGTGTGTGTGCGAGAGAGTGAGACCGAGAGAGGGACACAGAGATAGAAGTGTGCTTAATGGACTAAAAGCAGAGGCCACGGGGGTGGTTTGATTTGTTACAGAGGGCAACAAGTGCCCGACGCCCGGCTGCACGGGCCAGGGTCACGTGACCGGACTCTACTCGCACCACCGCAGGTAAGTAATTATCGGTGAATTAACTGCCTACCTGCACTGCACGTTTCTCTCCTCCATGTCGATTAGGTTAATGCCGATTCATGCCGCGCAATCGAGAGAGGCCCGGATGCCTCGAAGCCTCTTTTATCGCCTTTAATTAACGACTCCATCGATTTGACGGATTCTGATTGCAGTCCCGCTGCTTCTTGAAACGAGAAAATAATATCACTTTTTTAGCTCGAGTTATACAGAGATACGATGTATATACGTGCAGAATGATATGATAATGGCGGATAGATAGCCATATATTGCTTGAAAATATTCAAAGATTACAGATGGCGTGCAGATTCGAGTTGTGAAATAAAGTTAGATGTTTTAAAGTAGCATTAAAAACGCGTTCAAATTATTGAGGAAATATTCAACATGAAGCGAGGTGTGAAAACTACGATAATTGATGGCATTGACGACATGGAGGATTGTGCAAACCCGGTATAAGTTGTTTTCCGATTAAAACCAGCTTATTATCAAAAATAGAAAATGTAGTGCTTCAAAGTAATTTAATCAATATGTCCTTTAAATCAAGCACACAATTATATATGTTTTACAAAAATTCTAAACTGCAATTTAATATCAACAGTTAAACTGTGTGTCGTTCATTGTTAAAAGTACTTTTCATGAATATGAAAATTGAACTAATTCAAATTATTTTAGTTTGGCTATTTAACGAGGAAGCTGCATTCTAATAATTCACGCTTTTCCGTTTCTCAATGCTTAATTATTCACCGATAAATTGTCGCAAAGTGCATTATGACATAAAAAGAAGTTTTAATTTTCAATGAAAAATTGTCCTTAATTAGTCAAGAGTCTGCCGTAACACACGTTTCTTTCTTTTTCAGCTTATCTGGTTGTCCGCGCAAAGATAAATTAACGCCAGAAAGTAAGTAACAAACACTACTCTAATTAACACACACGTTATTTCGTAACGTAGCTATATAGTGCATAATTCTTTGCAACACAGGAACGCGGGACTCTTTATTTATTACTTTTTTGTACACGTACAGGAGAGAAAATGACACGTCGAACTGTTTTTTTTTTCTGTAACATCACTGAGCGAGAGTTTACAGCTTCAACGCCACTAATTACGAACTTAATTTATTCACCAGCTATGCATACTTTTTACTTGTTTGGCGCGATGATTCGACGCGTGCAGTGTATAAATATGATACAGGAGGCAGTGAAAACATAGTCACGTTTCTCTCCCTAACGAAGACAATAAAGTCACGCGCATACGCCCGTGTTTATATGTGTGTCTGTTCTGTTATACATTTTTTTACCTTTTTTTTATATCAAATTTTCTTTGTGCTTTTTGTTAGCGGGGTAGAGAGCTTTATTTACTGCGTTCACTTTTGTTTAATTTGTTTACCCATTCTTTTTGTAGTTTCAATTTAGTAGAGAATTATCACCACACTTGACTTGGTTATGTTGCCGTATTATAAATATTATACTTTGGAGAACTCGAGACCCCGAGACACGGGCGAAGAGACCCCGGGTGGCGGCATGCGCACACGCCAGAATCAAAAGTGAGAATCTCTCTCTCTCCTCTCTCTCTCTCTCTCTTCTCTCACTCTCTGCGTTTGAGTATAATACAGCGCAGGCAAATTCATCAAAACTTTGCGGTTCACTTGTATGTTCGTATGTTCATTCGTTTGCTGATTAATTTCGAAGTGTAAAGCTACATGGAGAACGAAGATTCTTATGTCACACGCATTCGCATAGGTTTTTTTACCATTTGTTGATCAAAGTTTGTGTATTTTTGCGCGTTTTAATTATTCAAACATTTTCAATATTGTATGATGGAGTTTTTCAGTTTTTTTGTCATACAAACTTTAGTTAAATCGCTTAAGTCCCAATTGATTTTTTTACCTCAAATTTATTTCAAATACAATTGGAAGATTCGGTCAAGCGAACACTAAAAACTAATTATCAACATGATTTCAATTATGCACATATTTTTGACAATTAATACAACGAATTCAATGACAGTCTATCTTCAGAATAAAAATGACAAATATTGTTCAACTTATAAAAAGCCCGGGGTGTAAAAACTTATTGAACGAAGAACTTACCGTTAAAGTACAATATAAAATAATAAAATAGTATAAAATGACATAATTTATCAATTTTTATTGATAATTAATATAATTTTTTACAAATATGAAACAATCGAAATGTACGGTAGTATTTTTCTTATTTTAAAACTAAATTAAAGTTTTCTGAATTATGAATAAATTCAAGATATAAATCACTCATTTGTTACATTAAATATTTCTTGACAAATTAAATTTATTTAGGTCTCACAAACACAGAATTTTACAGTTTATTACATTGTGTATAATTTTTTCTCTGAATTGATTGTACTTTTTCTTGTATTTTTTTTCTCTCTACCCGCTCAGTATTATCTACTTATTGTACGTTTTCGATAAATTTGTGTTTAATTCGTGACGTTGTTTACTACCATTTATATTTGTTTATTTTATTTTTCTTTGATCCGTTAATTTTTTTTTATTCACTATTCTTTTATTATTCTCCACCCTCGTTCTCCGTGAATCAGTTTAAATTTTCTCACGTATACTTTCCGTTTAGGCGACTCCAAGCTACAGAAATGCTCATGGAGTCGCCGTATATTCATTAGAAAAAATGACAAAAATGTAAAAGCAACTTATTATACTCAAAGAAACAAATAAAATAAAAGTAAGAAAAGAGATTCGCAGTAGAATTCTGTCAATGTGTGCGGCGCGAATCATTATTGTGAAATTTCGGACGTGTCCATATATAACCTCGCAAACACGTGTCTGGGTTCTCGCAGTTCTGGCGATGCATGAGACTATTTTGAAATGTCCGACGCCTGGTTGCAACGGCCGTGGCCATGTCAGCTCGAATCGGAACACTCATAGGAGCTTATCTGGATGCCCCATTGCCGCGGCCAATAAGCAGGCCTCTCGTGAGGCGCGACACAAGGCTCAAGGTAAGGCTATGCCGCCGGGCTAAATACGAGGGAATATATCCAACCTGAGCTCAGGCTGAACATTGCTATTTCATTCTCGTTTCCCTTTCTATTTGTTTATATTCTCTCTCTCTCTCTCTCTCTCTCTCTCTCTCTCTCTCTCTCTCTCTCTCTCCCGATACTGTACAGTCGAGTGCGCGTATCGGAATTTACACAAAAGCAAGTATAGCAGTTAGCTGTGTGAGATTATTATGTAGCACTCGCTTGAGACGTTATACTCATTAGAATACTTATTCACTGAGTGATGCTTGAAAATACCTTGGGTAAATACAATTATGTGCTGTTAAATTGTTGGATTTTTCAAGCCCTTTGCAAAGGTCACACGAGAGCGATTTTTTATTCAAGGTATTTGGAATTAATGAGT
>UELU01143244.1:0-38675 GCA_900490025.1 Megastigmus dorsalis
CCCTCATTCCCCTCACTCCCCTCATTCCCTCTTAGCCTCCCGTCCGGCGCGCTCCTTTTTCCCTTTTCACTCTCATGCGTCCTCTCTCCCTTAATGCATTCTACACTCATCTTCCGTCCTTTTTCCTCTCGGCTGCATTCATTCGGGCCCTTTTTTCCTTTTGGCGCGAAAACGCCGGGGCTGGAACCTGAGATTTGCATAATTGCAAGCGATTGTTTGTCACCATATCGCTGAGACGCGCTTAGTCCTTCTCTACCTCTGATGCTGATTCACATGCAAATGAGGAGCGAGCGAAAGAGGTGAGGAAGAACATTTAGCCCCTCGACGAGATTGAAGCTGGACACCTATTCAACTTATTAGATGGCTTTTTTCAAAACCAGAGCCCAGATACTTGTTTTCTTTAATAAGATTCAACCGTCTCGTAAACTTGAAATTTATTCAACTTTATCACGGCTAATAGATAGTCGCCGCCGTGTAACGCGTGTTTCGCGTGCGTAATTTTCTCGTTAGCCGCTCTACAGGAACTTTATTAATATTTTAAACTCGACGCCACTTTTAAACACGGCCAAATTGATAAAATACTATATACATACTATATGCTATAATAATATTACTAACAAAACCCGGTAGCAGTTACTTTATGCTTTTTAAACGTTTAGAAAAATACGAGATATTTTAGCTGCAGTAAATTTGAGCGACGCATAGAAGGTATAACTTGACGAGGGTTAGCAGCTGACTGTCGTAGGTGGTGGAGGCGTCGGAGTCGATCTATTAAAAAATAAATAAAGTGCGTAGTTATTTTACTATAGTTAAGCGATACCTACTGAGCCACAAGAGGTTATTAGTAGTAATTGCGAAAGTAGAAAGCCATTGATAATTCAAAGGGCTCGTAGGTAGACAAAGTTAGTTCACCGCGTTCATTACCATAAGGAGGATCATTTTTATTTACAAAGTTTCCAAAGCAAGCTCGCGGCTCGTATAAGCCCGGGGAGTCACAAGCGCACCTGCCTCCCAGCTGGTAATTACGCGGTGATATCGGGAGCGCCGCCGCCACCGCCGCGACCGGGGAATCCCCGCGAGCACTCTTGTTCACCGAATCTCTCCCGTTAATTAAACGCCGACGATATCTTATTATCGGCTGCGGCCTTTTGTTTCATTTTACCTGGGAAATCTTGCCGCTTATACTCCTCCCGCCGCTCACCCACCGCCGACACAAAGAACCTTTTAACTAAATCGACCGACTTTAATGCAGCTCTTGGACCGGCAATGACTTTATTGCTGAAGTAAGGGGCAGAGGCGACCCAGCGCTTATCGCTCACACCTTATCGTCTTGCACGACATACAGACTTGTTGTGAAAATAGAATCGCTCCCGGATTTTTTCTATCTGCAGCTATCGATTCCGCAACCGAACGAGCAATTCCAGTCTAAGTATATAATAGAAATAAGATGCTTCGACTGTAGCCGTGGCTGAGCTGTTCGATAAGTAATTTTTTCAATGAAATCCTCTACGGATAAAGTTATGATGGTAATAATTAGTTCTAAGCTTGCGAGGTATTCCAATTTTAAGATTGTTTCGTGCGTGATAGTTTGTGCTTATCTGCTTATCCAACCAAAAGTATAAAATTACAGCATAATTATCATCGAAATATTCGTCGTACTTTTTAGATATTCGATGCATGCACTTTTATAATTTAACCTTTATAGTACAGAGTATATTATATTAACTAGGTATACAGAAATTTTATTATTTCACGCAATATTTTTTTAATTTTTTTATCGAAAAATATTTGTGTCAAAAAAGAAGCTTTTAAAATAATAATTTTTTTCTCCATGTATGCAGTAAGTAACAATAAATCAAAATGAAAGTGTAGAATAATTAATATAAAGCGACAATTTTCGGAATTTCATATGACTTTTTTTTTATTGTCTATATATTTTGGAGATGGTCAATTAAAATTTGAATATCGTCACAATTATATAATTATATTCCTTCGATGTAATGGAACAGTACATTACATCTGTATACATAATAATACAATTTTTTCCGAACGTATAAGTAACGTTCCTAAACGAGAATATAAATGTCTTTAGTCCTTAAGACTATAAAATATGCGAAAGAACGTAGAGTATGGCAAAGATTGGAATATGTTGTCTCCATTTAAAATTTATCTAAACAATAAATAACGTAAGTTAGTTACATGAAAAGTGTATGTATAAGGCATTAATCAATTAGCAATGTAGATACGTGCTCGCAAACAAGACCGCATACACGCGCTCGCTAAAGTTGGAGTGGGAAAGAGGCGAGATTGATCGATTGACTAAGTCATGAATAACTTGGTTAAATGAGCTTTATAAGTGAATAATATTTTGCATAAAGTTTAGTAAGAGATTGATGGAAAAAATTATTTATTTACGAGGCAGTTTATCTTTATAAAGTACGCAGCTTTATTATAAGCGGGCTAATAAGTTGATAAAATAAGCGCGAGCGCTATAAAAAATGTAAGCGTCGGGGGATATATGAAAATCGATACAGAGGCGTGTATCGTGACGCATAAATGTCGCGAGCTTCAAAGTAGGAGGTAAAAAGCCGCTTAAGGAAGGCAGAAGTAAAATTAAAAGTAAATCAACAGGATAAATAGCCGTAGAAATGGAGTTAAACATAAATAAATACGTAGGCAATTAACTGCAAGAGCTGGAAAGATAACCGCAGCAACTAAAGCCAGTGATGCTATAGTGACGCGTTTCTTCCGATGCGCGACATTAAAAAGCTGGCAGTCGTAAAAAGGGGCCTCGAGTAGGTACGTTTACCGATCGCGCCGCTGCTTTTTGCTCGTTGATAACAATAGAAATCGAGCATCGAGAAAAAGCAAGGTCCTGCCGCGTTCCGGAGAAACAGATGCAAAACTATAGTATGTAGCAGTATAGAAGGGTCGGCGCTCGTTTTGAGGAAATGCAGCAGCAGCAGCAGGCGACGCGGATAGGACGAAAGCGAAGACGGACGAGCTGTCCGAGGCTGCAGCCAAGCGAGGATTGGAAGATACCGGTTCGACGTGTCTTTGCTTGACAATCACGCGTCAGCCGAGTCCATGATGAGGTGCGATGTGTGAACTACCGTTTATGAACACCTGCATGAGTCACCTAGCCGCTAGACCGTATTCAGCACTCGCCGATCATGATCACTCTTCCATCGTCCCCCCGTTGATTTATGCGACTGAGCTCGAGCTCTTCTTCTCCTGCCTTATGGCTAATATTGCCTGGACGCTGCCGCGCTTTCATTCGAGCGCAGCTTCTTGCGCAGCTAAGCCGCCACTCCTTAGGAAATCTCAATTGACATCGAATAAAACTTTGAATAATAGCGATTCGTTCGGCCGAGCCGAGTAGCAGCAATCGCGGGGAGTACTGCTCGAGAGAAAGTCGGCGCGGTAACAAAGCTCCCCAGCTTCTATAAAGAGGAACTAGTTATCGATACTAGGCTGCGGATCAGTGGGGCGCGTACTCGTGCCGACTTTCTCTCGTGCAGTAATTCCCGCGATTGCTGCTGACCTCGTTTCCCCCTGAGGAAAGCTGCGCCGGCGGCGGCTTCAAGGTCACGGACGGCGCGGCGCAGCGTCTCTTTATTAATCCAAAAAAGCGGCCCGAGTGATTTTGCCAAAATTAATTGGCACAGCTGCAGCAATGGCGGAGCCGATACAAGTAGCCGACACAAGGAGCCGACGAGCGGCTGGCGCGCGCATAAAGGGTCCGTTTCCCTTGTAGAGGCTCTGGCTCGACTCCCGGGCTCGGGCCTCTCGTCCTTGTAACTCACTCCTCGAAACCCCAATGCTACCTCGACTCGGACTGACTCTTTGATCTCGGAGTTAGTGGCCTAAGTGCATCGCTTTCCGTCTGCAGGAGGTGATGCGAACTCTCCCCGGTAGCGGCGCTCCACCTCCAGCAAAGCCAGCTTCCCTCTGGCTCCCACGCGCGCTCCTAGAGACGCAGAGCCAGCGACTGCACACCAGCGGCTCGGCTAAATGGAATTTAATGCCGGCGCTCGGACTTTTCCCGAGAGTGCGAGGAGAAGCAGCGGTAGCGTCCCCTGTCCTTGCGACCTCGCCGCGGTCGCTCCCAACCCGAACCCACCCCCTCCGTGACACGTCAAGACGGTTTACCGCGTTCCAAGAGCACCGGCAGCGGCACCGGCAGCGGCACCGGCAGCGAGTGCGGCAGCACCGCTTGTACGCCAGCCACCGGCCCAACTCCGCGTTTAACCGTTATTAATTAGCCTGCATTAATATAAATGCCGTCAGCTCCCTCTCCCTTCCTGCGCGGGCAGGGCGGCGGCGGCGGCGGCCGCTCGCAACCCAGCTTAAAGAGAATTAATGCCTCGTCTTTGTGCCTAGCAGCGGAGCTTCTTTTCGCGGCCGGCAATTCCGCCAGTCAGATTAGAAAGGAGGACCTTCCCTCGCCGCCGCGGCTTTTTCCCCGACTAATTACGTTTTATACCATGTTTAACGCAGAATGAGCGCTCGGCCAAAAGAGGCCGCTGCATTTATCGCCCGGTGGAGTGACGGGGCTTCCCTTCCTCCGCCTCGAATCATCGAACGAGTCCGATCAGCGGGACAAATCCCTTAATAAGCGCAATAATTCGTTCGAGAATATTAGGGACCGAGCGCTCGTTAGCCGGGAAAAGGCGCTGGCGCGGATCTAATATCGACTGTTATCGGCTCCTGCTGTCGGCGGGCGTCCTCTTCCCCTCCCCGTTCTCCCTTCGTGCCGTCCCCCTCGTCCCCCTCGTCCCCCTCGTCCCCCTTGTCCCCAGTCGGCGCAGGAAAGCCTAACGGGTGCGCGGGCGCGATAAGCGACGGGAGCCGCGAGTGGCCGTGTGTATCGGGATACAAGGATCGCGGAGGCGCGGGGCGACCGCTGATGGAGTTACACGCGAGAGACTCGATCGAAGCATATAGGAAAGTGCTGTGTCTATATGCGTCTCGAGCGCTGAGCACACATCTCGGCGAGAGCCGAGAGCCAAGAGCGCGAGCGTGTGTTTGTACTTGTGTTTGCTCGTCGGTGCATCAGGGGCTCCGCTCGGGCTCCGCTCGGGCTCCGCTCGGGCTCTGCGGCCGCGCGGCGTGTGAGCAGGCTTATCGCGAGCGCCCATCTCGGGGGACGGCCCTTATACACCGAGACTTTATTCCTAAGTGTCTCTTAGCCTTGGAGGCATTTAATTTTCCTTATATACCAGCCTCTGTAATTGTACGGGGAATTTCGCTTAAATTATCCTGATTATCGTGTTCCCGACGTTCCTAGATATACTAATAGCATGGCACCAAACCTTTTGCGGAGGATAAAAAGGGCCCGCCGCGCTAAATAGCATAAATATATACCGCTTGTCCGAATAATGCGCTCCCAGCTCGCTCTCCCCCATTATACTACTGCCTGCGCCGACTGCAGATTCTATCGAGCCTTATCGGATCATTTTTCCAGATGAGCTAGGCCCTCGTGTTTTGGCCGTTGGCACGCGCGGAAAATCTAATAGAAGCATCGGAAGAAGCGTCCGAGACGCAGAGCTGGAGGCGTTCGCGCGGAGAGGAGGACAACCTCGGACGATCTCGAAGGAGCGACCCAGGCACTCGCTCATCCTCCGTCCCGACAAGTACTGCAACGGCAATGAAAATATTAGGGAAAGTCGCTTAACGAGTCTGCGCACATATCCGAGCCGTAAGCCATTGTCGTCCCCGGCCATTCCCGGCGTCCCTAAAATGCTTTCAAAAGCAACTGATCAATGCAAAAGATGCCTCAGCGCGGGACTACATCTTCCAGGAATAAGGATGCTAAAATACTCGGATGAAATCGGCTCTACTCTCCTGCTGCTGCTGCTGCTGCTGCTGCAGCGGCGCAACTCTATTGGAATTTCTCCAAGATATTCGATCGCGCGATATTGGCCGTGCGCCGCGTCGCTCGCGGCGGCTCCAGCTCGCTCTTGCGGCTTTAGCCCCGACTAAATTATGCATGCAGCTTCGCCCTCCTCCGACGTCCTCCTCCGACGTCGTCCTCCCGCTGCTGTCCCTGCCCTGAGCCTGCTCGTCTTCTCTTTGTCATCCCTCGTCTTCGTTGCCCCTCCCCCCTTCTATTCGCCTCCACGCGAGTTTCGAGCTTAAGTAGCAAATGCTTCGGTAAGTAGCTTCAGGTATTAATAACTACCGGTACGGGGATGGGGGGCGTCCTGGCCTCCCGAGTTGTATTATCGGTGCCACGGTGCCCATGCAGTCGCTGGGGGCCAGGGGACAACGGCCCGTCGAAACAGATAACGCCGGATAATTGAGCGACGATTTGCCGCGGCGCGGCGCTCGCACCCTCTGCCCCTATCTTTTTCCGGCGCCGCGACTCTTTTCCCTTTTTCCCCTATCCCCGCCGCTACAAGTGAGCGCCGCTTCGCGTTATTGTTTCCTTTCGGCGCTTATCGTTTTATCCGGACCATCGACCTATAATGAAAATGTCACTGACAGGCCTCCCGCGCGAAAAGATAATGCTCCGCCGCTCCCGGATGAATCCATAAAAGCTTTCAAAATTCATTTTTTATTCGCCACCAGTAAGATTTATTATTTCATAATTTCTGTACGCGGGTTATTATTTAATTACTCTAGCAAATACCCGAATATTAAAAAATACTTGACACTTCATGGTACTTTCTTTTCTACTATACCTACAATAATCTTTCTCACTAAATATTAGTAAAAAAAAGATTATGCAATGAACGATTTGCTTAAGAATCTATTCAAATTAAAATGCATGATACCCTTTCATAGATTTGAATTAAAATGTTAATTTATATAACAACATATTCAACTTAGTCATGCACCATTCAAAGAGAATATCTATATGTAACCAATTAAAACGTGTATTTAAATACTTCACAACATGCGACCATCATTTTTTTAACAGTGGCATTGTATCCAAAATTTCATGTAGAATAACATCTCTTGATAGAAAAATAAGCTAACTTACCACACAGTAATTTCGGACAAGTAAATAGTTTTTTCATGCTGGGAATACCATATTGAACTTTCATTTTTGTATAAATAATTAGCTAGATCGTATTAATGTTTTCTACTTGTATAGTGCCATGGTCTGATGTATGCCCGTGGCCGAGATCTTTGCCAATGTCAGCACATATTCCAGTGCGTTGTATTATTCCGTTCCCTCTTGTAATCTGGAGGAATGTCATGCTAGTGTCCGTCTGTCAATGTATGTGTTCGTGCCGTCGATATTAAACATGATCACGACCGTTAATCGTAGCTAAAAGTTTTTTAGCTATTATCAAAGAATTTGTTATTATATACGATTGATGTAATTAAGATAAATTATTATTTATATAATATAAGAAATCAAGACTATAACGGCAAAACGGAATAACCATGCGAAAATTACGAAGTATTGCCTTGCTACTATAATTATAGTATTAGAGATTCTCATTAAATAACTATATCTCGAAAACGTATGTACTCTATTATTATCTCAATTATCTAAATTATTCATTGTCGGATTTTATGCTGTACATTTCGGATTTTTTTATGATTAAATATAAATATATAATAGATACTTATATAAATGTTTTAAATATTAAGTAGATTTTAACCAGATTTCACTATTAGAAATGACTTTATTTTTAAGTATTTTCTAGTTAATTCGCTAAGCGGAAATCAGCTAATTTCAAAAAATCTGGCTAATTTCTAGCTTGAAACCACTTACGATTTCTACCAGGGTCCCTTTCGCTTTTTATGAAGATTTAACTTTGTTTTAAGCTCAAACATGTACTTAATTCACGTAAGAGATATGTGAATTAAGCTTGATAAAATAAAAACGTAGAAAATAAAGGGATAGGTATATATCTGCTACTTAGTTTCGGTTTAGATAAAAGTGATCATGGTACAACGAAACGGAACAATTTTATAAAAAAAAAGTTACGTAAAACAGCGCACTGTCAATAGCTGTATGCAGTGCGATTGCCAACCAATTAGTTGATGGATTGTAAGATGAGCGACTCTTCGACTAATATATAGAGTACGAAAAAGGTTATGCAATTTGGACTGTATCCAAAAAATTTTTGCCTCGGCCAAACTAGACGTATTCTGGTTGAATTTTTCAAATAGAACTCCATTTATAAAAGTCATAGCTTGTGACGTCAGAGTGTAGGCAACTTCAAAGGTGCTGCAATTGAATAAAGTTGTCACGAACATTTTAAAATTACGCAGTAAAAAGTTGGAAATTCTCAGAAAGAAAGTAGGGTATATCTATCAAAATAATTATTATGTAAACGCAGATATCATGAGAATAGTCAATTATACATATAGAGTCAGTCAATTAAGGTTTCTGAACCGATTTAAAACAATCATAAATTTTATTTACTAACTTTTGGTCAAATTCAATATAAAATTAAAGTAACCATTTCTCGTATTAAAAGTTTCATAAGTCTTTTTCAGGTTTTAAGCCAGGCTTGTTCCCATAAGTTCTTGTTGCGCTCGAGTGATAAATTATGAATCTGTTGGCGCGGGCGGGACTTTCGAAAAGGGGCGTTTTCAATTTGTCAGATTCGATATCAAACTTGCTACTTTTAAATGAGTGATGCTATTGATTTTGCGAATGCGCGAACGCGAGTCCCTGAAATATTAAGGATGCGAGGGCTGATGTTAAGCTCTAAAGCGCTATCTCGATTCAGGTGATATACTTTAATGTAGAGTGCTTTTATTCATCGATATTTTCTAACGTTCCCTCTACCGAATCATATATATTTTATAAAATACTCATAGTCCATAAAATGTCGCTGGTGACAAATGTTTTGCATTTATTGCCATGTACAGTGGAAAATATGCAAATTTTCAATTCGGCTATTTTCTACGTTTCTATATAAAAGTTTAAATTTTTAGAGAAAAATGAGTTGAGTTGGGTTGGGTTGGACTATGTCTCTTTGCTATTTCGGATAAATTGCAATTTTGTTTGTTATCGTATTCAATTAAATATAATTTAGCTGTACGATTTGAAAATCATCAACAATATGGTTGATTTGTTTGTTTTTATTATATGAGATTTTGTATGATTTTGTGGCCAGAATATTATAAACTTTCTATATATTTTTTTACTTATGATTAGATTAATAAAAGTGGATTTTATCTCACCGAAATGCTTCTTCTCTACTGCTTTAGCCATTAGGATCATCCTCGAAAATTTTCCCTCCTGTATAAAAGTATCCTCCTCTATAAGAATTTCATCGATCCTATAATTGGTTGGATTATCGTCCTTCTACTTAGCTCCTGTATTCTTAACGGTCTTGCGTTACATGAAGCCACTCTCAGAAAATTAAATTCACTCAATTAAGAACGTTAATACAATTTTAAGTTTTATATTTCAATCCATAGGATAAAGCCAAATTTCATTGTGTTTGCGTATATAAGAAATAAGAAAATCTATATCAATACCACTTATATATAATAATAACAATATAATAGAGCATCAATATCCTTTTAGTATATATTCCTGTTCATATTTAGATATTTGGCTCTATTAAACAAAATTGTAGTTTTGCTTATCGTTACTTAATGGTAAATGACTGTTTGTATCGAAGGAGTGATATAATAATTAAGTACAATAATAAAGTATAGGAATAACCTACGGGTTACTATATTGTTAGTATGCTAAAATCCACTAAGCTTTTGTTTCAAGCGCGACTGCAATTATTATTATGGACGATCAAAGAATGTATTCGGCGAGGAAGGAAGCGCATCTAGCTGTCCGTTGCAATGCGTTAAATTTGTTGACTCGCAGCGGTACACTTAGAGCGGCGTTGAAAGACGGCAGTAGCCTTTGCGCTCTGGCATTCTGACTCGATGCAGCCGAGGCGAGGCGCGAATTTCAAAGTAGCAAGATGCCTTGGCGCCACGTACGGAATATAAGAATCGAACGGAAGTGGCCGAATGACGCTCGTCCGGCGACAACGGCGACGTTTCAATCGAAGCCGCTTCTTCAAATTCGCCCGAGCGTGATTCAGGCGCGATATCCATCTCTCTTTCTCTCTCTCCCTCTCACACACACACACACACACACACACACACACGCACACACACACAAACACAGTCTTTTGCGCGCACACTACACAGAGAGGACTGCAGTGGATAAAGGAAAGCTGAGCTGAATCGCTTCTGTGCTGTTTACCTCGCCTCCCCATTTTTCGTCATTCCCGCGCATCCCTGCGCTTCTCTCCCTCTCGACCTTTCTTTGTCAGAGAGAAAGGCTAAGAGAAGAAGAAGAAGAAGAACGGCTGGAGTGCACCCGCAGGAGCAAGAGCAGCGCAGCAGCAGCAGGAGCTCGGAATGCCCGGCCGCGCCTCTGCGTATAGACGTATACATACCTGCTTCCCTCTCGCCCTCGCTATACCGAGATTGCACTTTACGAGACATCGACGAGTACGAAAGTTACGGGCGATTGTAAATCGCCCTTAAGGGCGACTGCACCTCGGCTCGGTCCGACTCGACTCGACGAAAATAGTTGCTCTTTTTCGCCCCACGACGTCTGCCGCTGCTACTGCTGCTGTTGCTCCTTCTTGACTACCGGACCCCTGCTCAAACAGCGAGAGAGAGAGCGCAAACATTTTTGCAAACCAGACTAGTTTACCGCGCGCTCCTCTCGCCGGGACGGGAAAAATTTCGCGTATTCTTCCTCCCAGGATTTTACGAGTTTCCAGGTCTCACCTGCTAGCTGCTGCCCATTAATCGCCTTGTAAGCTGCAAAATTCACGATTCGGCTCTTTTTTCTTCCTTCGCTGGAAAAGAGCTGCGTTTCGTCCTCTCTTTTTTTAATGCACGACCAGGCCGTTTTCTCAATATCGCTCGGAGGATTTGACCGGTGCAGCTATAGCACACATTTTTTAAAATCTTTTACGAAAAACGGTTGGCCACTAATTTACTTTGTTCCGAGATCTACAGCTCTGAATTTAGCGGATATTATCGGCTCGCGCATTTTCTCCCGTAATTCTTCTAGCGATTTCTGGATCCTCGTTATTTGTCTATTTGCGTTATATCATGCCTATCTATTTATACGCGCGTATAATTATATCGATACATTTTGCGGACGCTTTCATTGTTTCATCCGATATCTCACTTTGAATACAGGGAAGCTTATTAGGCTTGTTTTCGATGGAATGTGAAACCACGGTGGGTTCGGGTTATTAAACATTAGAAATATTTTTGGGCTTCGCTCTTTTTTGTGTTCGTTGTTTATCTGATGTGCTTATTTATTTTCGTGCCAAAAAATTAACTGCATATTTAAGGTTTTATTCCATTCTGACTAACCGCGATGCTGCAATATTGCAGCTCGATCATAAATCCAAGTATAAATATAGAATCATCCGCGTTTCACGATATTCCTTGATTTCCATTAGAGGCCAATCGGTAATGCGCAAAAGATGCTCTTGAATATTTCCATTTTCCAATTACACAAGCAGAATGGCGGAGAAGGGAGGGAGATAGGCATAAATAATAATGGAACATTTACGATGATCCCTCGCGCATTTACGAGACTCGCTTTCGAATAAAGAAATTGAAATAGTAAATGTTGAGCGTATATCAAAAATTACCGGCGTGAGTGCAACATCAATTCCGGAGGCCGAAGGGGAAAAGGCTCAGCTCGGCTCTACTACCACACTATACCATACTACCTGTCTCCATTTAATTTCGCCATTTTTTCCCTTCTTTATCGCAGCGGCGGAATCGCAACGGCCAGAGTCTCTCTTCTTCGATTCCCGGCTACGCGCGCGCACCTAAGTATACGACTGACAGAACGTGACATTTTTAAGGTATTCGCTGCTCAGCAGCGAGGCGTCCGTAGAAAAGGCGTGCAAAATAAATCGCGAAAAATATATTATATACAAGGCATCGGAGAGCCAGTTGATCGCGAGGGGACGGAGGAGAGGAGTGATGCGAAAGTTCAAGGCGTACAGGGAGGCGAGCGCCAACGGCCGAGAAATATTCCAGCCGTCGATCGAGGGAAAAGAAATTCGGAATTTCACGCTTCCGTTGATCATTTGAGAAAGGGGTTCATTTCTTCCGTTCCTCCTTCCCTCCCTCCCGGTCACCCAGCCTCCTTTCATGTGTCCGGCATCGACGCACGCCAGCTTATCGACGTAGCTATACCCACGTCCTCGTCGCTCCTACTGCTGCTCCGCTACGCGATCGATCGCGGTATGTTCTCGCTCTCTAATGGCCAAGAGGGCAAAAGGAGGATGGAGAATGCGAGCTTTCGCTGCGTTCGACTGTACCAATACATCCATGTATAGATCTGTAGATATACCTTTCTCTCTCTCTCTCTCTCTCTCTCTCTCTCTCTCTCTCTGGTGGCTCTACTTTCGCGTGTACGCTTCGCTATTTCGTCTACTCCTCGTCGTCTTTGGGTGTCGTCGTTGCGCAGAACATCGAGTGCCTCGCCGATAACACTTCTCGGGCAAAGACTCGAGCGAGCGAGTCGTTGATAAAAGAAAAAAGGATCGCGCGAGCATATAGACGTGGAAAACGCAGAAGCTTCGGCCGAGCTCGAACACCGACCGAACCGCGCCAAAGGGATAATGATGTAGAGAGTCGACGGGGCTATATATCTTCCATTTTCCAATTTCGCTGACCAGCGCTATGCGCTCTCGACAAATGTCTCTCGTCCCAGCTGTTTCTGCTTTTTCCCCCTACTAAACGTGCCTTTTTTATTCCATCCAAGACCCTCTTTCAAACGACCATCGCCCAGCTCGGGAGAGACAATGCTCCACGCGCGACTATACCGCGCGTATAAAAAAAACGCGTATAATGTAATCGGGAATCGCGATATTTCTGGCCGGGAAACTTCCTTCAAGCATAAAAAGCTTTATCTACGATAAACTTATTTGAGCCCAAAAAGTTCAGCAACAGTTCAAGAAAACCCAGTCAAACTTTCGGAATGTCGAAATGTAGGTAATAATTTCTTTGCCGCGCGGAACTTTTCGAGGGCAAATATTATTCTCTTAAAATTTATATTTCTTTTCCAAATATCGGGCACGATTCTTTGATGACTACAGCTAACAGTAGATTATCCTACTCTAACGAATTTAACCAACATCGCGATTAATTCTCTTTCTCATCTCTGCCTGTCTATCTATCTCTTAAAGACTACAGTTGCCGCGGTGGCAAGTAAGTTTTCCCTACTTAGCGGGGAACTTGAAACCGCAGCGGATCTCTTCCCAACTCTATCTGGTCTCGGTCTATTTAAAGACTAGTCCCCTCACCAAACTGTCCCATCTGTTAAATAAACCTTCTGCGCCTGGCCTCCTTTCGTTACATATACAGTCTTGCTTCATTGAATCCGTCAAGTTACACTTTGCCTGTAACTACCTCTCCCCCTCACTTTCTCTGGAGCGCGCCCGACCCGTTTTAATTATTCGATGAATTATTCTCGGCTGAATGTGCAGCAAACTCGCTAGAATATCAAAACTGTCAGTGCTCGCTTGATTAAAGTTGCGAGCTTATTCCAGTAATTACGAGATGATTTATTTTGTAATTCGACACTTGTTCAATCTGTGTTATCGTGCGTATATATCTCGAGCATATTTGTAAAGTGTATGCCAAAGCCAATTATAAACATGCAACTGATCATATGACTCGGTTCGGAAGTTCTAAATGCATCAGGCTGGTCTATTATAAGTTTGACCGAGGCTGGTATGACGCGAAATCAAAGCAATCGCGAAATCCGAAACTAACCGAATCAACTGAAAGCTTGCGTGTCGCTGAATCCAGTATTGCTAGAAAATCAAGAGATCGTGATGACCTCCGTTACACGCCGATTAATTTCATCAATCTACATTTATTTCCTGAACTCCGAGCCGAATTATTGCTACTGTTATCATTATTATTGTTCTGTCATTATCGTTTTTCGACGTAGCTTCGTGATTTGTTCGTTATGTGAAGAGGATCCATTATCACAAAAGCCTTTTGATGCTTTTATCTATGTTTTACAACTGATCGCGTATCAGATTCCAGACTTTGTTTCTCGCATAAAAGCATTTAAATTATTTCCTGTTAAATGAAACTATATCGCATCAATCAACGAATCTACATTCATCCAAATTAAGCGTATTATATATTCTAAGCTAGTACATAATAATTTATTATACGAGTACAACTTTATTTCATTGAGTGCCGGGTAGGGTATAATGCAGGGATAACGGAAAGTAGCTGATGTTCTTTAAAAACTCTAAAAGCAGGCTTTGAAGGTGAGAATATATAAGCTAGATGATTTTCTCCGTCAATTAATTCAGGTAATCGTCATAAAATTCAAATTTATTAGAAATTCTAAAAGGGTCGAGGTTAAAATGCGATAGCTCAATAATCTACGTATTCTATTAAGTCAGGGCAAAGCCTGGGTGGAAGGTACAAGACGATTCCGACTCGATTCCGACTTTATAACTCATCATGCACTTTAAGCAAAACGGGATTGAATTTAGCGAAATAAAATTTTTTATGAACTTCACCTCCTTCCCTTGACCTCTAAGCTCCCTCAATTACGTCTTATATCCTCGAGGCCGACGAGCGGAAAACAATTTGGCATAAATTTGAAATGGAGGCTGAAAGGTGCAGTCGGAAAAGTGGCTGCAGATGAAAGTGAAAAAGGCTGCGTGATCTTGTAGCGCGGGGCTACATTCCGCTATCAAAAGATATCTTCGCAAGGATCATAATTAACCATTTCAGCGGATCTTTTCACGAATTACCCGGTCTATTTCTTCTTTTTTCCTCTGGCCACCAGTCGAAAAGTCTGTATTGCAGGATCCGAGTTTACTCCTCGTATCGCCCACAGTACGCTCGCTCGCGTCTTTTATAGAGATAGGTGTATATATATATATATAGTGCAGGAAAAGCAGGCGGAACGCCGTCGAGAGAAGAAAAGAGCTGGTAGCGAGCTGGAGAGGGAAAGCGGCGGGAGGAGCGGGAGGAACAGGCGATCGACAGTATAGAAAGAGTTCGCCGTGAACCGCTAACGGCTGCGGTTCTGGGCGAATGTAGTTTTCATGGAAAATGCAGTTCATGAATACGTAGCGCACAACTCGACCGTTTCTCGTAAACGAGGGAGTAGAGCGAGAGAAGGGGAGAAAGCGAAATTCTCGGTGCCCCGGAGTATATATGCGTTACATTGAATTAGGTATGGGGCTCGAATGGATTCGTATTGGCCCGAGGGGAAGCACTTACTCCAGGATGTTGAATGATAAAGGGAGCCTGAAAAATATTTTTGGCCGCGCGCTGCTCCGCTCCGACGAGTATAATACTCGTCTGCAGGCCGAGGAGTGGGCGAGCAGTGGGTAGAGGAATGGGTGAGACGAGGGGACGAGCCGAGCTCTGCTGAAAACGCGAATTAAGTGTTCTTATGGAAATTTTCAAGTAATATCCGCGCACAGCCAGCGGCACCCGAGGGCCTTTGCCTCGTCGCACAAAACTCTGTCTTCGTCTTTTCCTTCGCCTTCTCCTTCTCCTTCGTCTTCGCCTTCGCCTTCGCATTCGCCTTCATCCTCGTCGCTATAGCCATCTCTCTCTCTCTCTCTCTCCCTTTCTCGCTCGCTTGCTCGCTCGCTCTCTGGCTCTCGGCTGCGCGTCGCGCATAATGAAAAAGAGCGCGAATAGTGAAACGAGTGCTGAAAAGAAGACTCAATTATTTTTCCTTCAGACCATCCAGCTCGGGCAAGATATGAGCTTGCGCCCGGTAATTCCGTCCCGGGACTCGTTCGCGCCAGCCGCTCACACACAGCTAACGCTGCCTCTTCCTCCTCTTCTCCCTCTTCTTCCCTCTTCTTCCCTCTTCTTCCCTCTTCTTCCCTCTTCTTCTCTCTTCTTTCCTCTTCTCCCTCTCGACAGCCCCTTTCCTTTCCTTGTCATTTAAAAACTTCTTGGAGATTAGTTCATTCGTTATGTGGCGGACGTTGATAGAAACTATCAGACCCACCGGCCGATACATTACTCTTCCACTCCTTAGAGTTCTAATTCAACAGCGAAAGATATTGTCCGGCCATCTGTCAACCGATGTTTTCCTTTTTCTTAATCCACTTCAGTTATGCCAGCCAGCCTCTCGCTTCATCTTCCCTCTCCTTCATTTGACCCTTGGCAATTAGCTTTTTTTTCATGCCCTTAATAGAATGAGCTATCATTATAAATTGCGAGCGTTAAATAATAATTCGCGAATTAGTAAGGAAAAAGTATAGGAGTACTTTTGGAAATTGTTATTTATGGGAGTGAGTTAGCTAAGCAATCGGTCCGAGTAAAAACTTGTTTTCTACCGAGTCAGAGTGACAGTAATGATGAAATTAATGAGCCTGGGATTAAGAACAAGTCATTGCTGTTAGATCTTCTATCATGCTTAATCCCGTACTATTGGGCAAACGGATCCTTCTCTGCGAATGGATTAAAGCGGGATTTGCGGACGAAAATAAAGTTCAGCCTCTACCTCGATTCTTTTCGATTATTCCAACTGTGAAGTGTATAATATAAACTGTTTCGTTCTTTTACGCATATAATACTTATCCCAAGTCAGCGTTAAGATCATTCGCGATTCTCGTAAATTTGTACTTATAATTTTTCTTATTGTTTCAGGTGAGTTACGATCTACAAATGTTGGTCATCATAGTACTAGCTCAACATATACATATATCGGATATAATGGATTCTACGGATTGAGTAAGTTTATCTATTCATTATTTATTCACTTGCGCAGTGAACTCGTCGTCAGGATCTTATCTTTATCGAGAGCAATGCGCTGTATTTTCGGGCGACGCTCATTTAGTTGAAAACCCATATGCGTAAGAATCGCGCATAGATATAACCGATAAGTATCTGGGCAGAGTTTACGGAGAAGCTTCTGTATGATAATCATGCTTGTGACTGGAAGGATTGGCTTTTGCGATAAGATGTACGCGTCTATGAATTAATGCTGGAAACGCACTTTCTGAAATTCAATGGACGATAAATAACCGAACAAACTAAATTCCATAATCGGACCTCTTATTCATCTGTTTACGAGCAGCGCGCCAGCAGAAGCAGCTAACTTACAGTATTGTCGGACTAAAACCTAGTCCATGTCCGCGGCCCTGAGCTCGCACTACCTTTTTTTTCAATAATAAATGCAAAAATACATTATTACCTGTCCTGTAGTACGAATACTCGTGATCCAGATAAATATTTTACGCGCTGCACGAAACTTTGTTACAGCGCATATTAGAACTAAGCTGTGATAATCATCTAAAAGATCTTCACAAATTCTAGAGGAGTTTGTTAATACGCATCTTGTGCATAGCCTCGTCTCATCTCGTTGCCGCCAGTTTCGATAATATTAAAGGGTATACAAATTGCTATGCGAATAGTTTTAAGGTGCGCTTTAGCAATGTAGAAGATCTGAGCAGCTATATAATATATAGTAAAAGAATAGGACGGATTGGCGTTAATTAAGTTGGAAGGACCAAGAGCTTAGCGAAAAGCAAGTTTGCTAATATGGATTTGTATTTTATCATCGCAGCTGGTCCTCTCTGGGCGGATTTTCCAATAAAACATGGGTATTGGATGTCAAGATTCTATTCGGTCGTAATACGAGGGAGAGCTCATTCTGGTAGCCGTTCGGTGTATGTAGGAGTTGGGTAGGAAGAGGATGGAAGAGGAAGGCGGAGGAAGGATAGGTGGTGGCCGGGGGACAGGGGCGGGCGCAGGCTGTGCAGAGAGTCGAGAGCGGAGAGCGGAGAGCGCGCGACTATAGTGTATGCCGAGTGGCTGCCGGATCTGCAGTTCTTATGCAAACTGGCGGTGGTCCAAGTCTCGGTATTACGAGGTGTCAGTCGTGTCAACTCGCTCGCATGCGCAACCCTTGACTCGATTCACATATTACTCCCGCTCTGACCTGCTTCATTTTCACTCATACACACACATCCACTACCCACTGCCCCTCTGCCCCTCCCCCTGCTCGCCTCTCTATTCCCCTTCTTCCCTTATTCATGTCCCGCCACTCTCCCAGCTTTCCTTTTTCGGCTCGCTTATTTTATTTCTAACTCAATATTTTGCATACATACATATTACGCCCTCCACTCGTCGTTTGCTCCCCTTTTCCTTTTCGTCTTTTTTTTTAATCATTCCTCCAACGATAAATAAATATGAAAATAGCTTTTTCTTTTTCCAACCTTACTCAAGCTGTGGAATAATCTTGCTCCCTTTCAATTTACGTGAATATAAATATTATTAAACGATTAATCTGATATAAAGTGACGCTTCCACTCATTTTCATGGGTAATTTAACACTTTTTTTCTTCATATTTTTTGAAGCATTAATCTACCTGTATATTATGAAAAAATGTCACAAATGCCGTCGCCCGCGTCAGTAACAAGAATCGTCTTTAAAGAGAAAACTCTTTCCATGTCAATTAGTCACCAAGAATATCTAAGAGTAATAAATGCATTGTCCATTCAATTTACATTAAATATGTGGAAAAAGACACTTTTTTATTGTTGTGCCTTATAGAAACGTTCGTTTCGGAATCGAAATCGAAGAACACGACTGTTAAAGTTCTAAAACAAAATACAAGTGATACTTCTGGAATTATGCAAACAACTAATATAAATTTGTGAACTCAAGATGTTCTTTGTATATTTTTCAGACGTATTCGTTAATAATTTTTCACTCTAAGCCTGTCTCTGCACGTTAAGCTCCGCTTTTACCTATCATAGTTTAGCAATGGCGAAATAGCATATTGGATTAAGAAATATATTCTATGTGGAATCTCAAAATCAAGTATTCGAAACTTTGTATAAGTTGTCTAGTTGTTTGTAAAATGTTATTCTTTAGACCACTATGTTAGCTCTCCCTTACCGTTAGTGTAGCATACATTTAAACGCAGACATTTCCATAGCCAGAGGGTAAGTGTTTAATGGTTTACCAACTATTATCGCTGGTAAAGGTCGGCTTATTTCGTGTTTTCCTTTACAAGAGGAACTAAAGGTGATAAAGCCTTTTTAATATTATCAATTAAATTAAATGAGCTAACAATTACTAAAGCCAATGATATTTACATTGCGTGCTGTTTAATAACATCATTAAGGTTCGATTAAATCATTTTTCACAATGCAGTAATTATTCTTTGATCTGTTGCACAAAGTTAAATACAGTATTTAATATAATTATTTGCGGTAAAGAGATTAATGAAACTTATTTATTCGGTACTTCCGCGTACAATCGCGTTGAGAGAGATATTTATAAACAGTTACCACACTTTGTTATAGCGAATACTACCGCTGGGATGCGCTTGCAAGCCAATAAGAGTTTCTTTGCTGTTCTCATTTAGCAGGAATTTCCTCAAAAGCGATAATTGTATCGCTAGCATGAGGATTAGGTGGAAAATGTGGAAGAGCCCGAAGGGATCGTTGCAAAAGGGGATGAAATTTAAAGTTGTAAGGAAAGGGCTCGCGGCTACAGATTAATCCAAAGTAAATCGCAGAATCTCGTAAGCGATCCCCTTTCGGGCGCGCAACCGCGGCCCACTATCTCCGAAGGCAGCCGCAACGGCCTCGTCCCCGTAAATAACGAGCTGCAGGGTCGCTCGGAAGCAAGGAAACAGTCGCCTCCACAGCTCCTCCGGCAGTTAATCTTCCGACAGCCGGGCGTCATCGCTCGGCGGTGGCTTTGCTGGCGCGTGCAGTCGGTAGAGGCGGCAGCGTCGGCGGCGTCGGCAGTGGCGGCCGCCGCCGAGGGCGCAGGCGCAGGCGCGGGTCCGGCCACTGGCCTGCAGATATCGAGTGGCGCGGATATTAGTGCATATTAATGCCGGGCATAATCGATCGCTCCCCCCGTGTTTTCGTCGCTGTTTGGATTTCTGCGGTCTATCGGCGAGTCGACAGAGCTAAGGGACCCACCTCTGTCCACAAAGCTGCGTGGAACACGCGGTTTTCCACACACACAGACACCCACACCCACACACACAGACACACACACCGCGCTGCAGTTATTGAAGCTGGGGCTGCGCGCAATGATTATTCCCTCGGCGATCCTCGAAAGTCCCGGCGAATCGAGGCGAGAATTCGACTGGGGCCGCCGCACTGTCAGGTCCGAGCCGCCGCCGCCGCACACTTGCCGAATCTCTGCGACTATGGACAGGCGAACGCGCGACCCTATTGTTACCAGTACCACCTGATCTCTGTCGCCTCCCGCAGCTCCGCACCTCTGCACCTCCGCACCTCCGCACCTCCGCAGCCCTCGACTGTCCACTCGAGCGATCGCCTACCTGTCCTCCCGCTCCGCTCAAGTGGGAAACAATAGGAGAGATAACTGTAACGACAATGGTAATCGCATCAATTCTCGGGAGCTCTTTCAAAACCGCTTTATGCAATTCTCTCTCCCTCTGTGTGCCGTTCCAGAAGCTCATCGTAATGTAGGCACTCACTCGTTACCGCCACTGGATACCGGCTAATCTTGTCAACCGCTCGATTGAAATGCCAGCCAAACGGCATCATTAAAGCCATACCGAAACAAATGCATCTCCCCGAGAGCTGCAGTTTCCCCTTGCCCCCACGTTCCCCGCCCTTCACTCCATCCTTCTCCATTCGTTTGAGTCTGTCACTTTACCTCCCTATTTATTCGAGAGCTTTTCGCGCTGCCTCGCTTACCAGCATTATTATCCGCAGCGCTCAGCCATCTCCACTCCCTACCGCCCGGCGATTGGATTCTACTTCATTCGGCCGGGCGAATGTCGTATTGATTCCCTTTTTCTAGCTTTGCTAATTAATTCAGGTTACCTCTTTTTTCACATTGATATTCTGCGTTCTGCGTTCGTACAATCGGCCTAGATGTGTCGTATTTAACGGAATTAAAAGAGAATGCAAAAAATCCTCGTCACGAAAAGTAAACACGTAAATCCCTTAACGCTGCCTGACAATTAACGCATGGGCCTTTTTATTCGGCGGGATAAAGTGTGCAGTGTCGTAGCGGCTATTTATCGTACGGCTCGAATGGGACTAGAAATAAATGCTAATCGAATCGCCAAGCTCGATTAAAACTTTGCACTTGAATGGCTTAGCTTGGTAAGAAAGAAAAACAAATAATTCACTTTACTTCTTCTCTCGACGCCTTCGCCTCGAAGCCATTGGCCAAGTCTTTTCGTTGTCTGTCGACTTACACAGAGAGTCTAATAAATATGCAAAGTCGACAAATAAGCCGACACAGGAAAGCTTCTTTCCACTTAATCAGTATTTAAAAAAAAGCAGCTCTCCCGGCTCAAGCTATATTTATACTGCAATTTTGTCCTCTCGACACAACACTGCATAAACCCAACAACTTCCCTTGACTTTTTACTCTCAACTTTGTTCTTTATATAGTCACTAATTCTTCAGAACCTGATGAAAGATGTATTCTCTCTCAACTTACAGTTACCCTGCATGCAGTTTATTGCTGTTTTGGACAAATAAATAACTGGCGAACGCATGTATAAACATTCCATACCAGTATCCATCATAAGTCTCTTAAGACGTAATCTCATTATAAGTAATCTTTTAAAAACGCACGGTTTGCTCCTGCTTAAAGTTGAATTCTACCGATTGTTTTGTCATTCCCAAAAGTAAAGGCTCGGAATTTTCCCTGGAGCCTTGTATACGGTATACATCGATAAACTTGTAGCCGGTTCGTCTTTGAGTCGGTAAGAGGTGAGGGGCGATCAGAGCGATCAGGGGCGATCAGGGGCGAGAAGTGCCAGATGCTGCTCTTGTCCCATGGGTTCTTACGCGGTGGACGATACACCTCTGTTATTGGTTTAACTTGACTCTCCCGCAATATCATAAAAAGATTTTTACGACAGCAAAGCATTCGGCTTCATTGTTATCGCGCTCTTATGTCGGACTCGGACAGCACCAATTCAACTTGGGATATCCAAAATCAATTCTAGACGTTTCCTTTGTCTTCTATATTAATTCTGTTATAAGTATTATGTAATGTTATTAATCAATGATTTTGATGAACGAAAAATGGTTTATAAAGTTTTTCCGACTAGTTCATTTCTTTATATTAACCGAAATAAATGGAAGCAAAATTGAAAGGGATTATTTTCTAGTAGCAACTCTGAGGCGTTTCTTCGCATTTTACCTATTTTTATGGCATATTCCAAAATTTTAACAAACAAAGTAGGTTTTATAGCTAATGCACCGTTAATAATCCTTTAAGAGGAAGGTTTCTCAGACAAGTTCCATCGGAGTGCAGCCGCCGAATTTCTTCCAACATCACCAAGGTAATACGTTTTATCAAAGACCGAAAAGCGAACTCGGAAATTTCAAATGATGCGAGGTAAAAATTTAAAGCTGACCCAGGTTCTACTTCTCTCGACCAGCTCTGGCTCCCTCGACTCTGTAAACCGAAGCAGAAGTCGTTATTAACTACGAAACTTGAGCCAAAACGTGTGGCGCGGACCGGAATTAACTGTCGGGGAGGGCAAAATCCATACTTATGATTTGGCCGATAGTAACTTGGAGCCTGGCTTAACTCTAAGAGCGCTTGAACAAACTAAACTACCAAGGTGCTCGCGTAAGCAGCAGCTAGGCTAAGAGAGAGAGAGAGAGAGGGCCAACTGGAACGGGGCAGCCCGAGTCCGCGACCCTAGAGCTTTAGAACGACCTTCGCAACTCGGTGTGTAGTTGGACAAACTTTTTGGGCCGAGATATTCTTCTTGGTCCCCGGCTGCTACGCTCGCAGCCTCAAACGCATCACCGTACATAAATTTCCCGAACAATACAAGGACAAAGAGGGCCGGGAAACAAGTGAGGGGCAGGGGGCAGGGGGGAGGGGAGGTCACTTGTTTACGCTAATCGGGAGCTGCCGGCGCGCGCTTTATTCCCAGCCTGATCGCGGCGGGCGCGTTTTTATCCTGGGCGCCATATTTTTTCATAGCGGCTAACAAATGGAGCCATGCCTCATGCGGGACCACGACGAGCCTCGCTCGAGGGGCTGAAATACGCGCCGGGCCATTCCGCCACCAGCTGCCCATTACTTGCGGCTTGCAAATGGCCGCGCATTAACGCCGAGTACCGCCGCCGCTGCCTCCGCCGTCACCTCGCCGAGCGGTTGCACAGAAAAAAGGGCCGAAGGAGCTCCGGCATTCGATAGTCGCGACTGCACGTGCCGCACGGCCCGGGCGCGTGTCAAGCGCTAAAAAGCCGCTTAGCACGATCTTTATTCATGAAAAGGGAATTACAGTGGGCGCCGCGTTGGCCTGGATTGTTTTTTTATTTTCGCCGCTGGCCCGCAGACGGAAGTGCCGGAAGCGCCCGCTCCGCCTCGGGAGGTAGCGAGCGCGAAAAAATTGGCCCCAGAATTACAATTTCAAGCGGCCACCGCAGCTTAATGCGGGTTACAGGGCCATTTACATTCCCGGAGTCCAAGGGGCCCATCGCCGCTGAAAAGCTTCTCCCTTCTATTCCCATCAAATGCAGATTATTGGGATTGGCGGTCATGAGATTTCAAAGTAAAGATGCCCGACTAAGCTAGGTTACTTTTCGTCATGCTGCATGACACTATATTATTAAGGTGTAATCAAAGATAAAATTAAAAATAAGTTAAGTACGTATATTCCAGGAAGTGAAATTTGTAAATTTATAACTTAGACTCCTGCGTGCCGCAATTTTGTTGAAGGGTAAAACAAACAGTGCTGATGATAACTCTGTTGGCTTCATTGCCTTTTGCTTACAAACCTCCAGTTTGAAAAGTAATCCTCATGAAATAACAAGCTCAATTTCCGTCGACGGAAAAATTTTCTGCTATAATGGGCCTGTAAAGCAGGATTAAGTGAAAAATGTAAGCATTGCGTGACTGTTTTCTTGTACTTTAATAGGTGAATTTAACATTTATATTACTTCTTTTACTACATTGTTTTTCTATTTTAACCAATTTCGCTGCTTTATTTATTTTCATTTGAAACTTTAAATTAGATATAAAGAATTAGATCCATATTTAAAAAAAATATTATTTTGGCCATCGTATTATTTTATTTATTTTGAATCTAAAAATCAAATGGTATAAAATGTGTTGATATAAACAAATCAATGGGAAAATTGGCACCAAAACCATTAACATGACACGAATGTTTGAGTCAAGGGTTAAAGAAGGCGCACAATGCGCAATTATGAGGTGATTTAAGAGAGGATATAAATAAGTTTTTATTGATGGAAACAAAGAAACTTCCTTTGTACAAGCATATGTACGGATAATGATATTTTAATACTTAATCAAATTGAATGACTTAAATTTATCAAATTTTTTAAATGATTTTTTGAATGTTATGTGCATATTAATCAATTTTTTAAGTAATATAATGATATTTTACATTTGATTTTTACAAATTATTATATAATTGTGCATTTTTTATGCAATTCTTTAGATTTTTGAAGAACATTATTCATTTGTATTGACATTCTAAGCAATTATACAACTTAAATTGTTTTAAGCGTTTTCTTATTAGTGCTGGAAGACATGAACCTTAGAAGAATCAACAGCAGAAGACAATAATAATTCTTCAGAAAAAATTAATATAGATAAATTAGATGCTATTCTAAGTGTTCAACCATCAAATTCCATGCTACATTTGTCAAAAATTCCTCCACCTTTGAACTTGCTGAAAGTTTCGCGAAGTCAACTTGTGAGGAAACGTTTAAAAGTAGAATATTCTGGAAAACAGAAAGACAGTTTCGAGAGATCGATTCTAGATGTTATGCTCTTTACACATATTCCAAGAATAAGTACCTTATTGGGAGAAAAAATGCGAGCAATATTTTTATCCTAAACCATTTAAAAAACAGCCGCTATAAAGCATGGTATTCAGCATGAAGCATCAGCAAAGATAGTCTATGAAACACATACTGGTGTCAAAGTAGAGGAAATAGGTTTAGTCATGCCAGAAATTAATCCTTTGCTAGGATACAGCCCAGACGGTGTGACATTAGATAATAATGGGCAGCCTAATAAACTGATAGAAGTTAAGTGTCCGATTAAGAAAAAAAAGAAATACGATAAAAGAAGTTACTTCGTCTCTCAAATATTTAAATCAAGATTTAAGTTTAAAAAGCAAACATTGTTACTTTGCACAGATTTCACAAGGAATGGCACTCTTAAATTTACAAAAATACGATTTTATTCTGTAAGCACCTATTGATAGCAGTTTTCTTATTATAGAAATTCTATTTGATCTAGAACATATAAATAATATGCTAAAATCTTTAAAAGATGTTTATTATAATATAATGTGATAAACAAACAACCACATAGAAATATCGAACAGTTATTAATGGAAATAAAATAGACAGAAGCGAGTAACTTAAATTATGCTTTAGTTTCATAATAGTTATTAAAACTCATTTACGTACACTTAATACATCAGTATTTTTGTTTAATTTTGGTACAACATTTATTGGATTTATTCGTTTATTTATCTCCTATGTATAAAGACTAAAGGTGATCTAGATAGATTATTTTAATTTTCGTCACCAGATAGCGTATCACACCACTAACCAAACCCAACCGAGCTAAATAAGTTAAGCGGCAAGTTACTTTGCGTGGAAAGTTTGTCCTCTCGCCTCGACCCGAGAGGACTCATCGGGAGCACGTTTGGTCGGATCGAACCGGTCCCGCAACAGCCTCGCAAACAAGTCAAGCTGCCGATAAATTTCGGCCTCGCTGGCTTGTTTCTCCCTAGGCCAGCCTCGGAAGAAAACAATTTGGCCAAATAAATTTCGTCCGGAGTCGTCCATTCGCAGGCGTTTTGAGCCAGCGGGGGTAGCGCCGGCGCTGGGCGGCTGCACCGGTGCACTTAGCCCAGGCTCAGGCTTTGACAAAATGCTGCGAAATTTAACTTCCATTGACGTATAGAGCTTAGCCGGGCTTCGGTTGGCTTGGGTTTGGTTGGGTTAGCTCCCGTGCAGCCGGGCCCAGCCCCGCGACGGAAGTTGGACAATCGACGACAAAGAGGTCGGTCGACGTTATTTATTTCGCTAAGTGCTCTCGATCGTTCGTTGCTTGGCTCTAGCCTCCACTCTTCGGCTGCTCCCCCTACTGCCAGCCCGCGATTTATGGCGCTTCGGCCGCGCGAACCTACTATACTCTCTTCTCTTCGGGACTCTTTTCTCTTTTCTCCCCCGGCGCGGAAAACGAGCCGCGGAGGAATAAAAACCTCTCGCCCGCTGTATTCTCGCTACTCGACTGCGTGGACGCTCCTCTCCGACCCCGCGGAGTCAACGCGCGCTGCCTGAACGAGCTGCTGGCTTCTACACTGCGCTCCGTGGGTACACCTGTGAGGCTGGCTGGGCTTTATCGGCGCGGCTCGACAGAACACACGGCACCCATGGGTCGCTCGGGAGGGCGACACAGTGGCCAAAGCACCGGCTTCGTCGTAATCGCAATCGCGGGTAGACTAACGGCTGGCTGGGCTGGCCCATTGAGGGGCTCGCGCTAAAGCAATTCGCACTAGGCGGATTAAGCCCGAGCCAGTTGGCTCGCGCGACTCGCTAATGAAGCTCGATTATTGTGGATGCAGAATCGAGGGGACGCGGGCCAGGCTGATCGGATATTGTATGGACTGCGTGTGGACTCTGGGGCCGGCCTCTCCAACCCCTTCAGCCCCTCCAGCCCCAATAACACTGCCGCCAGCTCTATTGCGCCAGAGGGACAGACGATGGAGAGAGCTCAGACTGTTTCCCACGCTGCACAATCGCTTTGCCTGACGATTCTCCCTTCCGATCGTCAAATATTGATCGGGTTATCGGTGCGAGCTGCACCGGCTGTCGCCTTCCTGTTTGTCCGCTCGAGACTTTGGCTATTAAATCGTGCCCGGAGCGAACTGCGAGCGGCCGTGTCGCGTCCTTCTCCTCCTCCTTCTTGAAATAATCCATGGATATTAAGAAAATGAAGTTTCGATCTCCGCAGGTACGAGTGGCGCCCAATTCACTGGGATTTGCCAGTATTTTACCGAGGGACTGGGGGATCCGAAAGGCTCGCGTCAATAGCTTGCCTATTAATTTGCCATGAATCTACCTAGTCGACGAATTGGCGTCGATTTAATCGAACCGGATGAAAGCTGAGCCAAGTGGACGCCTGAAAGGAGAAAGCAGGAGCAAGAGCCAAGAGGCGTCTGTGTAACCGCTCGGCGATTGTAAGTTACGAAATCAATTAAAGCCGTGGTGGGTGAATGGCGTGGGTATAGGGGGAGAGTCGGTGCGAGCGTCAGCAGCCATCTGCGAAACAGCCGCTGCAGCCGATGTTTAATTGAAAAAACAATTTATTATTCGCGCGAGCGGCGAAAAGTTGAATGCTCGCTGGCGCGCGGCCGCGAGCTAGATGGGAATAAAGTGAGTTATTGCATGTTAAGTACAGAGTTTATCCCGGCGGGGTAATGCGATAGGACATGCGCAGAAGAGAGTCTGCAGCGGAGCAACTCGGCCCTGCCCTGGCTTAGCGCTCCGCGTGTAATGATCGCAACAGCGTGGGCGTTAAGAGGGGCTAATGACGCAACTAATGCACCTATACATAGACATTAAAATCTAATCTCGGAAACATCCCTCGTGGCCCCCCCCCTGCCCCCCGCCCCCCACATCCTGACCTTTACGCGCCCCGCCGCACGGCGTACCTCGGCTCCCTGCAGGCGCGTTCTCCGGCATTAAATCGTCGTTCGATGCGCGGCGCCGTGAAATCGCTCGGAAATACCAACAGCCAGGCTTTTGACGCAACGCTACCCGCTACATAAATATGTGTCTCCGTGGAAGAGCGTACATTTTGTCATTGAGTCGGATTACGTATCCCATAAGTTGGGCTATGGCAATGCCAAGACTGGCGCCGAGCCGAGGCGCCTCGTAAAGACTCCTCTTTCTCTCTTCCTACCGTGTGTGAATCTTCCTCCTCGACGTGCAGGCTTTTGAGTTAGAGCCCTGCGAGGACCACTAAGCGAGATACGCGTCGCTGCGACTTTAATTTCCCGATTACTCTTTTCGACGCCGCGGTTGCCGAGTCCTGGGACTGAGCTTGCAGCATTCCTCGAGGAATCTACTGGCTTGCGTACCTTTAAAGAATTCTACCTGGAATACTAGTCTGAGGCGCATCCTCGATATGGATCTCTACTCATGCTTTCACTTGACAATATCCTTCCAGACCGTTTACCTTCATCTCATTTATTTTTGAGCGGGAAATGTTGTAACAACATTATAACAAACTCAAGGTCGAACAATTGATATCTACATGTTTTTATATGGTTGAAAATTTCGAAAAGTAAACGATCTAACCCAAAATCTAATTTAGAGTTCTAAGTTAGATTATACTCTGCATGTGAACCACATTTCATGAAAAATTTCATTAGTCCATTCAAGAGTTATGACGTAGACAAACGGCTTGATGACAACTTCAAAAAAAATTTTGAATGAAAAGTTAAAAATTGTCAAAATTAAAATTTTATCGAAGAATAACCTTGATAAGGCAAACTCGATGCCAAATGATTACGACGAAATGTATACGTTTCATAAAAAAATATCAAGCAGCATATATACAGACAGCATACGAACACGCATACACATGAGAAGAAATACATCAATAAGTATACTCGAAAATTTTCACCGGCACAAAGCTTTCTCTTTGAGAAACCTAAATTAAATTTAAAAGTAAAAAATTCACTTGGTTCGCAAATGTCAAGGGTCGAATAGTAATTTTGTTCAATGAAATTTAGAGTGTATAATTACACTACATAGGTTGTTATTGTTATTATGCATACATAATTATAATATTATAATATTATAATATTATAATATTGAAATGTAATATTGAAATGTTTAATATTGATATGTACCTTGTACTATAATTATAATGAATTGTTCATGTAGCAATACAGCAATAATGAAAAATGGAATTGCGTTTACATTATGTATAAAAATAATTTTTAAATACGGCTTATTTTTAATTTATTCATTAGTGTGCAGTACAACAGCAATAATAATTAAAATATAATAATACTAAATGTACAAATGATTCATATTCAAGATATTTTTTTCCAGTTAATGAATTGGAATTTCACATTTGTTAATTACTTATATTATCGATTCTGTTTGCTGAAACCGTCGATCCTTTTTTCAAAATAGGTACTTATATGATTCATAAAAAGAAGTGCTTAGTGTAGGGTAATTGAATCTGTTTTTCATCTTCGTCGTAGCGAAGCTGGCTGCTCTTCCCCTTTCTAATTTGTAATAAGCTGTAGAATTTGCAACTACAAACTGGTGTTGGGAAAGAGGGCTAAAATGGTACGTTTGGTTCGAGACTATTATGGCTGCACAGTTTCTTTGTCGGCCTTGTCTTGAAAGACTTTTTGCTCGTAATAGAAACTGAAATTTATTTGAATTCTATTATAGATGGTTGCCGATTCGTCGAAGCCTATTACAGGCTAAACTAATTTAATGAAATAACTTCATTAGCGTGGGGGCCTTTTCTTTCCTAGAGCTGCTCGAAGCAAGTAAAGAAAGCGAGTAGTTAAATCGAACGGCAAGAAGAAAATAGATTTAATGAAGATATTTCATTAAATTCCATGTTTTTAGTATAATAAAACGCCCGTCGTAATATAATATTACGGGCGCTGTGGGCCTCACCGCCCGAGAAATCATAGTAATTTCAGGTCCGCAACATATTTCGTAATAAACTCAACATGAATTTGTATTACCAAGACCCCGTAGAGCTCGATGATCGAGGCGTATTATGCCCACATTACAGGTGGATAATCATATTATTGCTGCATAACATAGATAGCCGCGCTTATCGTAAATAGGCTTAGCTGGGCACTGGGCGCAGGGCATAAAAAGCGCTCGCAGCTCGCGCTCGCACACGCACACGCACTTGCTTTTTTCCTTGCAGCAGCCAGGCCCCCATCTCGGCCTATCCTCCATCCCCCGGCTCCGAGCTCGGCCGAGGAAGACGAGGAACTTTGAGCGCGCATTCCTGCGGCTCGTTCATTGTTGGAAAGCGTCTATAAGACGAGGCGAGGCGAAGCAAACCGAGGCACGAGGCCCCGAGAGAGGAACGATTTCATCGACTTTATAGATCGATATCGGCGCTCGCGAGCCCTCGTATTTTGCGTAACGCTTCCTCGCTCGGTGTCCGATTTATACGCGCTGGGAGCGCGAGCCGCAGACCCGCGTTGCTGCTGTTGCTGATTCTGCTGCTGCTGCTGCTGCTGCTGCTGCTGGGCCATCATTACAGGCCTCGGTACTTATGAGCACTTTGCCCATCTGGGCATAACACTGGATTAAGTCGTAACTCATAAGTAGTGGTAGCGGACGAGCACCGACACTCGCCGCGGATAACAGTTCAGTGAAATTTCACGCCCGATTCTCTATCTCCATCTCTCTTTCCCTACCCCCTACCCCCGATCCACCCCCTACGCCCCCTTGGCAGCAGCAACAACAGCAAAAGCAGCAGCGGCAACATCCACTAGCTGCCCCGGCCAACGCTCGTTAGCTCAGCAGATTTTCACGATCGACTCGAATGAATGATGAATCATTGCTTGGATTTATGCACTCGGGCTCTGCGTCCTCCGCTCTCTGCTTTTTCCCTTTTTCCCCGCTCCTCGCGCTATTCGCCTTCTTTTTGCAACAGCTGCGGCGCTCTTTTTCTCCTCCGACATTACGAACACAATATTATCGACACCGCGTTATTCTCCGCTCGAGTCTGCTCCGCGCTGCTCTCTAATGGACACATTAAGGCCACTTTTATACTCTCAAGTGGTAACAGACAGACAGTGTTGGCCCTTACGCCTCCGGTGAAGGGAGCTATTCTATTCAATTATGCGGAATGCAAGAAAAACAATCAACATTTTTATTATTTTATTGTCTTATTATTGAATTTTTTTTGCATCAGGCCTTGAAAAATCAAAAGCTTTATACAAAATGTATAATAATTAGGATAAAGAATTATTTAGCCTTGTGTGTTTGCATTTGATTGGTGAAAAATGAGACTGATCAATGGCAGTAGCATAACAGATAGCCAGATCACTCGATCGCGATTCACACTATCGCTTGTACTGGATTTCTGGGCTAAGAGACCATTTCAGCTAATCAGCAGTTACATTATAAGTATTGTAAGTCGATCAAAGAGCTGCAGCGTCGAAATGGAAGCCTCCTAGCTGCAATCAGTCTCGTCCATCTTCCTTCGCGTTCGCGCCAATCGCTCCTTTCATTCATCGCAAGAACATTTGGCTAGGCATTTTTTCCTCAGCACGGCCGCAGCGAGAGATTCAACGTTACCGAGGCTCGGCTCTCACACCTGAGCAGTGAGCTGCAGCCATGGCTTATAAGCAAGCGCGGCGCACCGTAAAAGCGCCTTCTTACACCCCGACTTTTGCCTTCGTTAGAGTCTCGGGTCGTTCACCTCCCGCCGCTCGATAGCGTATAGCGGCATTCGAGCAAAGTAGGAAGAAGCGCGGAAAACACGAGCGAGCCCACGCTCCTGCTGCTGTTGCTGTTGCTGCTGCTGCAGCAGTCTACACGCTGTGCTGCCGCTGCTACGATTTTTTCAACTACTGCTTGCATACGAAATTTTTTTTGCCGATCACGATTATCTCTGCGGCCGCTGCTTCTTGTTTTGCCGTCTCTCGTCCAGCGCTGACGATAGCCTTTCTCCGCGATATTTATGAGACCCGAGATCAGCGTGGTGGTAGTGAAAAGGACCTAGTCGGATAAGACAGTCAAAATGACCCCAAGAATAGCAGCCCCTTGTTTGCACAACTATTAAGCCTTTTTTTTACAAAATCTTAGCCCATTCTCAACTAATAAAAAGCTGATGCTCAGTGCTGAACGAAGGCTAATAAAAATGCTCTGCAGAATTTATACGAAATTTGCATTTAAATCGCATTCAATCATAAATGAAGTCCATAGGAATCTTGAAAACAATGTTATTTTCTGCATTTTATGCTATCCATTCACTATAAATTTTTTAGTTTTGTTCGAATGGCGGAACGGTGCTCGAAAAATAAATAGTTGATTTTTACCTACTTTTTTAAATGCTTTTTTCTCATAAAATAAACAATTAGTTGAAAAACAATTGTGTACCGTGCTATTCGTCAAAAAGAATATGCTGATTTTTTTTTATTCTTGGTTCTGTAGAACCTAGAATAATAAAATTGTAACCGTATTTTGTTTCATAATTTTTTATGAACGTAATCTGAGTCATAAAACATAGCATGAACAAAATTGAAATTTCAATTTGAACGTAATTTAATGTACATTCTACTTATAAATGAGATATTTTTCAACTATTTCATTTGCTTTATTTTTCACGAGGAAAGTATCCGCAGATCTCTCAATCATGCAGTATGTTTAAAATATTATTTTGCAATATTGCGTAAACAGCTTAAAACAGACATAATTTGGTTGCAATATCATTGCATGTCTCTATTTTTCCACGATTATACTTATTTTCCTTATGCTATAGCGGAAGAATACTTGACTTATATATTATGAATATTTTATGAATATGGCAGCAATATTTTCTAAAATAAGACTTTATACTTCAAAACGTACTCATTGATAGCATAATTCGGAGAAAGTGCTTCCTGCAAAAGGCATATCTACACGCAAAATACCTTATTAACAATTTCGTTAGATTGAATGAAATTTAAGATTTACAGACGCTTTCCAAATTTCGAATTTCTCGCCAAAAATTATTAAAAAAAATTTATTTGAAAGGAATTTTTATTGTCTTTCATTAATTTTCCTTAATTAATTCCCTCGGAATTTTAAAATAAATTGAGAATTGACTGAGATATTGCAAAAAAATGTCATTTTTAGGTCTTGAAATGTCAGTTTTGAGGTTGGAGGTCTGAAAGAAGGTAAAGAATGATCTTTTGTTTCTACTTCACAATGTGGTACTATTCTTATCGTTATACGACTATCTTACTCTGCTAGGCCCTTTGAGGGCGTCTTATCATCACGCGGGTTATATTTTCGTGTTTTGGGTCGAGGCCTTTTAAGTGAAATAAACGCGCGTAATGTGGTTCAATATGATTTATTACAGCCAAATAGCATATCGGTAAAGTGGTAGAACGGAAGGCTGGGGAGTCGCAGTTACTCGCGGTCATTGGCGCCGTGTTCGGGGGGTAACTAACTGGCTCCTCTTGCGGATGCGGAGGGAGAAAAGAACAGCGAGTATGCGAATCTTGAGAGAGAGAGAGAGAGAGAGAGGGAGAGAGAGAGAGAGAAAGAGAGAGAGAGAGAGAGAGAGCCGAGACCGCGGGGGATACGAACTTGAGGGAATATGAACAAATTTGTATTCGTATGATAGGATCACGGAAGCCGAATACCAAACATCTTGGCACGCATGAGACGAAATCGAATCCTCGAAATATATAGCGGTAATTGAATAGAAAAAGGGTGAAGAGCTAACTGTAAGCCGTTGTCGGCGGCTAATGAACTTAGGATCCGAGCTGCGAGTACTAGTCGTTCTCGTTGCGGGAGGATTGAGTAGAGCTGCTGTAGGGTTGAGCTTTTTATCAAGTTAAAGGAACGGGCGGGGATCCGAAGTTGCGAGTGAATCGAGTCTTTTCTCGATGTCGCTTTGCTCGGCTCCTAATGACTTTTCACAATTTATGTATTTACGTCAGGAGGTTTCGCGCTTATGATCGATGCATAAATCTTCATTCTGATAAAATATATAGTGCTCCGTGGCAAAGTTGTAATTTGAACATTTAACCGTCCATGGCTGGAGGGATAAATAATAATGAAGCGGTGCTGGGGCAAGGACTAAGGAGTCGGTCGGGACGAGCGTCGGGAGGTGAATGCTCCGGGTATAGGCCATGCAGATAGGCTGCTGCAGATAGGCTGCATCAGAGCGAGTCATGGAAAGGAATTATTACTCAATTTTGAAGCGAACCGCGCGGAATAAGTGATTCTGCCGCGGTCGGACTGGTGAGTTTGGTTGAGAGAGAGAGAGAGAGAGAGAGAGAGAGAGAGAGAGAGAGGGAGAGAGAGAGAATGAGCGAGGCTAGTTTACGTAGGGCTGGCTCGAATATTGACCGCGCTCGCGCGGCTCATCGTCGCTATGGGAAAGTCCTAGCTTCCATTAGATAATAGATAATGGTAGGTAATAGATTGGTTTGAAGGGACGAAATAATACGGGAGAGTCGTCGGCAGATAGCCGCGTGTGTTCCATTAGGGTTCAACGGCACGGCATAAGTCAGTCTTTATGAAAAGCGGCCCTTGTATTAATTTACAAGTCGCCTGAAAAGTAATCGGACGTCATGTCCCTAATGTGTGTAATGACCACTGGAAAAGTATTAGTAAGGAGCGTAATGGCGGCTGGCCTATCCTCGAGCTACCAGAGCCGATCATAAATCACCGGGCCGGCGATAGGTGGTTAATTTCACTCTAACCACTCGCGGCCGCGCGTTCCACCATATATCCCTCTATATATAGTTGTGCAGCCCTGATGCCTATTAACGTAAAACTGAAAGGATTGTTGCTCGCAACTCGCACGCAGCTCCCTCTCTCTCTCTCTCTCTCTCTCTCTCCCTCTATATATATATATATATATATATAAATACACTCGGCTACATCCTAGCCTAGCTGACTCGCGCGCGCGCATATTTGCCGAGTCGCGCATCGCTGGTTTTTCATTCCTTCGTTCCTTCGCTCGCGCTCACGCCATTTTCGACTACCTATAGAACTACGGGCCGTGATTCGCTCCAACAAAGCCCGACGCGCGCATTTTCCCTATTTATCTTTGCTTTCCTCCCCTTACCAACAGCGATTTTTCGCTGCCGAGCTGCTTATCTCGCGGCCCCCGCTGCTCCGCTTCCTCCAAAACACCAACTCCAATAAAGTTTATTTTAGCCCCGAGCACTGGAGAGTATATCGCACAAAGTATATACTTTATACACTCGGAGCGCGCCAACTTCCATAAGAATAACCTGGTCGCTCACCTCAGCAAGCACAATGATAAGCTTTTTCAGCTACGTATATACACATAGCGAGGGGAGCGAGTAGATCGGCGAGCCAGGAAAGCAGCTGTGCTTCTTTTCGCGCCGGGCCGCCCATCAGCCATCGTTAAAGGATGCAAATGAGATGGTCGTTTTTGATCGGCGGGCGCGATTAATGCGAGCTGCCAAAGGCTCGGGGCGCGTATCATCGAGTCAGGCGCAATTCTAAATTAGAAATTAGCGCTCGAGCCGGCTCCCCATTAACGTGTAAATCGCGGGGAAGCGCAGCGCAGCAGAGGCCAGCAGCGGAGCTGGCGAGCAAAAGCCAAAGGCTCAAGAGGAGATTTAGCCGTCGCGGGTTCTCGAGTCGGCGGCGGCGTCGAGCTGCCGGCGCGGGGATCCCGGGGAGTCGGGGAGGGGGCGTGTGTACATGTATATGGCTCGGCGGACACGGCAGAATTGATAACTTACTGTGGCTCTTGCTGCGAGCCAAGTGACGTATGTCGGCATTTACCGGAACATTAGTCGCTCGCTGGCTCTGCTGCTCGGCGAGCTTAAAAACAAGTCGCATTAAAGGCCGCGAGCGGGAGGGAAGGCGAGGGAGCGCTAGTACCGGACAAGAAATCGTTGTACGCTATACTCCGGCGGTAAAGCGGCGGCGCGGCGGCGCAGCGGCCCTCGGAGCCTCGTGTTTGTTACTGCTATGCTCCGGCCACGAGACGTTGATTCAGTCCTTGTTGTCTATACGTATAAACCTGCTGCTGCTGTTGCTGCTGCTCCGGCCGCCGACGCCGCCGTAGCCGCTCGACTGCCTCGCCGACCAACAACCTTCTTTATTATTTCCTATCGCGAGGGATCGCTTTATTCTCGCGAAAACTTACGAGCTTGTGTCCCTCCCTTTGGTTTAGCGCTTTAATGCCGATTTTATGTGTGTGTACGGCATCATACACGCAGGCAAAAACCGAATGGCTACGTTAATTCGATTGCCTCGTAAAAGCGGCCTGATCATAATTAGATTCGAGTTGAGCAGTCAATTTGCTTACGGAATTATTGCGCCGGCCGGGCGCTCCAGCTACGCGCAGTGCGCGTGTACTTTTGAAAATTATTGCAAATTTCGAAATCCTCTTTGCCCTCCCACTACCTTATTTATCTCAATAACCTGAATATTAACGTTTTATTTCGCGAACGCACGCTAATAATAAAGCTGAGCGGCCGTAGTATGATTACGAAAAACTGCCGTACGCTAAAATACGGCCTGTAGTCTCAAAACGGAATAACCATCGTAAAAGTTTATTAATACCGCCAGTTTATTAAGCATCGCGCGGCAGGTCATTTCACGCTTTGAATGCCGCAGCTGGGAACGATGAAAAAAGTAGGCTCGCCAAGCTGGACGCGACACGAGCTCGAGCCGCTCATGTTAGACAAATATTTTATTCGCCCGGTATAAAAGCTGTGCCCCCTTGTCGCCGCAGCCGTCGAGACGTATATCTTACGAGTTAATTGAAATTTATTTCAATATTAGACTCTACGCATGCAGCGAAGCGAGTGATTTTCAAACTACTCTTCTACAAAGTGTTAAGAAAGATGCATTAAGAAGCTATGAGATTTTATGGGTAAAAAAGAGGGAGTAGCAGTCCTGGAAGAGGGCTCTAAAACAAACGCCAGTTAACAAGCACTCATTCTGATTGAATTTGAAAGCCCCAAGTTTTCGTATGAATTACTCACCTAGCATTAGTTCTGTCCTTAAATATTGACACTCGCTCCTTATCTGCTTTCCACCCCCTCGTAGTCTTTCTCCTTCTTTTTCTCGCTATCGCTAATTCCATCTGTACTTAGGCGAATATACAACCGCTTCCGGGCTCACAAAGAGAACAAGAGGATGAGACGAAGCAGCAAGGAAAAGGGGAATAGTCAAGCCAGCGCAGAAGAAGGAGAAGAAGAAGGCAAAGGAGGAGAAGAAGAAGAAGAAGAAGGAGGAGAGGAAGAAGAAGAAGAAGAAGACGAAGAAGAAGGTAAAGGAGGAGTAGAAGAAGAGGAAGAAGAAGAAAGAGAAGAAGAAGGAGAAGAAGAAGAATAAGACGAGGTAGCTCGGTCTTCCTCTTGCCTTTTTTGCAGAACTTTCGCTAACTCGCCTTGTATACCGAGAAGAAGAACAAGCGAAAGAAAAGAGAACGGTACGATAGAAAAGCGAACTGATGCTCCGCGATCTCTCTCCCTCTCTCTCAGTGGACCTGGGATTTTTCGCTTTCGATGCTGGTTCATCGCTTTTTTCTCTCTCTCTCTCCCTCTCTCTCTCTTCCTGCCTCGAGTTTGAGTAGCCTCGCGCGTATAAACAAAGGAAGTCGTTGAACTTCCGCGGGATGTAATGAAAGCCAGCGGCATCTACGTGCTCTCGTCCGTTCTTTTCTTTCTCTCTCCCTCTCTCTAGCCCTCTCTCTCTCTCTCTCGTTCTCTCACTGGTGAGATCGGCCGAGCTCGCGCGGGGGCGAGAGCCGCGTGCAAGGTACAATTGCCCACTATTTTCCTTTCTCTCTCTCTCTCTCTCTCTCTCAGCTTCATAGCACTTCGTGGCAGCAGACTCGCTCGCGCTTGTGTGCAGATAACTCTGCGCGCGAATCAATCGCGCGAGGATCGAGTGGCGAAATTGTTTTCTACGTTCCTGCTTCCCCTGCACCTCCTGCGGCTCTCTCTCTCTCTCTCTCTCTCCTAGCTCTTTCTCTGTTGCTTTCGAATTCCAGGCGACGAAGGCGCCGATGATATCGTGGCCATTGAAAATAATCGCCGCTCTCTGATCTCCGATATGATTCCTTCCCAGATACGTATCGACAGCGGAGGAGTTATACGATGGGTCAACTGCAGTGTCCAGCTCTCTCTCTCTCTCTCTCTCTCTGTCTCTCTCTCTATCTGCCTCTGTCTCTTTCTCTTTCTGCCTTTCTCTCTCTCTCTCTCTCTCTCTCTCTCTCTCTCTCTCTCTCTCTCTCTCTGTGCCTCTACGTGCATCCTCCTTACGCGCACGCGAGATCCCATGGAAAATGAGCGTTGGATAGAAGAGGCGCGTACACCCGGGAGCATATATACGTCAAAGATTAAAAGGGACGCGTGCATGGAAGAGAGAAAGATAGAGGAGCGTGCGGACTCGAAAGTGGCATTGCTCGCGCGTTTGAGGGGCCGTGTATAGCTGGAAAAACGATTCCATCGAGCGCGTGCGAGCCTCGCTGGCTGCTGAGAGCTTATAACGAGGCGCGAACAAGTCGCTCCTTCTCTCTCTCTCTCTCTCTCACTCCTTCTTCTCTCGCTTTGCAGGTATACGCGCGCGCGATGGGATCGCGGAAATCGACGTATGTGTATGTAAGTGTGCGGGAGCGAACGCGCGCACCTCGAGGGGACCAATTTTCACGGAAGAAACTGTGAATTATGAATCGAATTGCTTCCTCGTGCCTCGGCGAATAATGTAGGAGCTGTCGAGCCTCTGTCCGATTGTTAAACTCGGCTGCGCGCAGCTTCTGCAGCTGTTTATTAACTCCGTTTACGCTTATTTCTCTCTCTCTCTCTCTGTATCTCTTGCCCCATATGCGCGCAGGCTGCATCTATTCCCGAGACGCAGCCGCGTACGAGAACAAAAAAGAGCGAGGCCAGATTTCTTCCCGGGCTTGGGTCCGAACTTGTTGAGAGCGAAGCAACGGACCAGGATCAGGAGGGGTG
>UELU01143244.1:38714-53980 GCA_900490025.1 Megastigmus dorsalis
GGGGGGGGGGGGGGGGGGGGGGGGGGAATGGTGAGAGAAGAAAGGCTCATTCTATTTACCTCCCAGATAAGCCAATTTTAATTGCTGCATGCGCCGTACTGGGATTCCATGAAAGTGAAGAGTGTTCTCTTGTCGGCCCTAATTATATATCGAGCGCTATACATCAGTTGTTAGTGCAAGACAGGGTCGCGCAGCTCGAAACCGCGATCTCCGAGCACTGAAACTTCTCTCCCCGGGGCATCAGCTCGGAAATGAGCAGCATTGTAACTTATGTCCCTTTTATGAAGCGAGATGAAGAGCAGCGGCAGCAACAGTAACAGCAACATCAGCAGCAACAGCAACAGCACCAGCAACAACAGCAGCACAGTTCAATTACAAAACCAACATCCTAATAGATTTCGCTCGAAAATTGTAGCGCGAGCGAGCTTCCAGCTATTATCCTTATTAAGAGCATGTTTCCTCGCGTTGGCCGGCGGAAAAATGAGCCGAGCCGAGAGCTGAGAGCCGCAAGAGCCGAGAGCCGGTACCCGAGAGAAATAATAAATAGGAATGCTGAGAGAGGAGATAGGAGTAGCAGCGGACGTAAAGAATCGGAGACGCTGCAGAGTAAAAGGGCCTCCGTCGGTCGGGTGCGGTGAGCTGCGCCGGGGAGCTGCTGCTGCATGCGTACTGGCCTGGCCCCGAGCGAGAATCGTCGCTTGAGCGAAAAAGAATGAGCCGTAACGATCGGTTTACCGGCAGATGTAAATGTTGCTGGTAATGGGAGCTCCCATCTCTCTTCTCTCCTCCCGGGCTCGTGCTCTCGCTCGGTACAGGCAGGCCGGGACGCCGCGGCGACTCGACCCATGCGAATTTCGCCTTTGATTAGTTGCGATAACAGGTTTCACGAGCGCCGCCTCTGACCAGTCGGGCCGTTTGTTAAGCGGACTAGTTTCGGTTTCTCGATACACCGTGTTATTTGACATCGAATGACGACGTGTCTCGGCACCTCGCACGGCACTGACTCCCTCCCCAAAGCGCGCACTCGACGCGCTGCAGCCGCTGCAGGAGACTCGCCCGCGCCTCCGGGACCTGCAATACGCTATCATTTGACACTGTTGCAAACATTCCGACTGCTGTGCACCGCGTACCTTCCAGTTACTCCTGTTACACGCGGGGATCAAAACACATTGCTTCTCTTTCTACATAGAGCTATAAAGTCTATAAAGGCTTCATGGATGCGCTTCTTTCCCCTATAATGTCACTTTAAGGCAGTGTTTTTTTTATCCTAGGATGGAGAAAACATTTTTAAAGAATCAAAGTAATTTTCTTCCACTCTTCCAAGAAAATTTGGGAAATATATATATATATATTATTTTACTCACAACAATATATATTGAGAGAAACAAATGATCAGATTACGCTAGAAAATATTTTATTCAATCAAATAACTTGTATATTAGACCGTCTTATCAACTTTCTACTTTTCTACAGTTCGATATTTTTTTTCAGTTCATGAAACATTATATGGCTTGATGAATCGAAAAGAATTTATTATTTCTGTTCTAAGAAAAGTAATATTTTGTTGTGTTAATTGTGTATGTTGATAGCTCAATAGTTGCAATTTTTACTTATTTAACTCAAAGAAGCGAATGAAATTTGTCTTGGTTAGATCATCTGATCTTTTTGTGAAAAAAATTTCGAGATATTGGGTTCTAATACGATCCGACAATGAAATAGTTATATAACTCAATGAAATATTTGATATAAATACTTAGTTAATTCCCAATTAAATAGAATCTGCTTAATGCAATTATACATTTCAGTTATTTATTTTCTATAGATAACGAATACCTGATCAAAATTGCGATATACAGAATAAAGAATATAATATGGTCGGTCGAAAACTGAAAAGAATTATACTGCTACTACTTAGTTTATACTTTTTATCAATTTAATCATTCAATTTTTCATTACCATTTTTTGATCTGTCATCTGCAATTTATGAATTTAAACCACAAATTCGTTATTCGCGACCTCAAAACTGGCTCTGCTTTGCAATTATTTGTGAATCGTCTAATGTGTTAATTTAAATAAGAATTTAAACTAATTTAATTATAAATAAAAATTTACTTTAGCTGATTTAATGGTAAATTGCTATAAATTAGTTGTTATATTCTAATATTTAGGTAAATAAATTATGACGCTCACATAAAAATAAGTAAGATTTTATTAAAATAAATGTATAATATATATAAAGAACATAAAGCAATAGGCCATTAAATACATCGATTTTGTTTCGTTTGAAAAAAACGTAAATGAAAAGTGGTTATTAATACGAGATGTTGGTCATATATTAATAAGGACTTGTGCAATTTTATTAACAATAATGTATGAATATTTCATATGTTCGGGATGAAGAGTTTGTTTTACGAAGTATGCACTGAAGGTGTACAATTATTTACAGAAAATATGTCATTAAAAATGATCGTGGAAAAATGGCAACATAAAAAGCAAGGCTAAGTGTTAATTGAAAGCCGAAAACAAGAACCGGCTACATAAATTTTCACATAATTACCCATGCCAGTATTAATATTCTCCGAAGATATTATGCGTTTTTAAGGTAGAATAAACTTTATAACAGTGCAATATGCGGTAGAGCCGGAATAGGTTTGCGTGTTGGTAATATAATATAATGCTCAGTGCGGTTGAAGGTGCAGTAAGTGCAGTAAGCACTGCGCAGCGGAAAGCTAGGATTTTATCAGCAAAATCTAGCGCGTGTTATTTATAGCTGTTTTTTTGACGACTGTCCTTAACAAGCGGGATATCAGGAGATAAAAAAGAAAAAAGCACCGATTAGCATGATAAACAAGAAGCGATACGGTTACAGGTTGATATAATGCACTCTCAACGGGGACAGAGGTGAGAAAAAAGGGTCGACGAGAGCGAGAGAGGGAGAGAGAGAGAGAGCAGCAGCAGCAAATGGTAATTGCGGTACTTAAGACTTGATTTCGTGTCTTTACGACTTCTCGAAGCGAGGAGTCAGTCGAACGGGAGAAAAAGGAGAGGGCAACATCATCAGCAACGGCAGCAGCAGCAGCAGCAGCAGCAGCAGCGACAAAACAAGAAGGTGCAGCTGCTTTATACTGCTCTCACGCATGTATATACAGATATTACCAACGAATTGGAGGAAGATGAGAAAGGTGCGATATAAAATGAGTATAGAGAAGGAGAGAGAGAGAGAGAGAGAGAGAGAGAGAGAGAGAGAGAAGAGCAAGGACGCGGGCTCGTTTATTACCGCGCGGAATAAGGTAATGAAACTCCCGCAGATTGGAATCGGTATGCCGATTTATTATACATGTGCGGGAGAGCGAGTGGCGCGCGTGAGATGGAAGCTGGCGAAATAAATAGGCTGTTTGAGGAATCGGCGGCGGTCCGGCCATGACGGTGGGCTGTCGCCTCCGAGGCGAAACGAGCCCGGGGACTGGGAATGGGACTGGGAATGGGACTGGGAATGGGACTGGGAGCTGCTCCCGGGGCCAGCAACGACGTCTGCCACACGATAGAAATCGTGTGAAAGCGCATGTGGCCGTAGCCGCGGCGCTGCCAGTATCGCCAGCACCGCCAGCACTGCCAGAACCGCCAGCACCGGCAGCACCACCACCGCCGGCGCTCCGTTACTTTAACGTGTCGTTACGGTTTATAAGCATTGGATGCGTTCGACGCCACAGCAGCGGTGCACCGAGCACGAGATTGGCCTGCGCTCCCTCAGCTCTGGCAGCCTCTGCAGCTCTGTGTGTGCGTGCGCGCGTACATTTGAGAATGGAGTTCGTTGCACTCGCTGAGCTCGCTGAGCACGGGAGCGAGAGGGAGAGGAAAGCGTTTCGAGCCGAGCGCTGATGGAGAGAGGGATAGACGGATGCAATTGCTAAACGCGAGCCTCGACGTTCGTCCTTTGACGAGGTCGCTGTCTAACCGCTTCTCTTTCTCTCTCGCTCTCGCTCTCGCTCTCGCTCTCGCTCTCGCTCTCCTCTCCTACGACCATCCAGGATTTAACAGCTGTCACTCGTCACCGGTATCTTATAATGTCCCGATAAACTCACTTATAGCTACCAACAGCGGCAGCAGCGCTGCAGCTCCCCCCCTACTCTCTCTCTGCATGCCTCGCATGAAGCTCGATATTTAACGACCCCAGCGCACCAGCAGTGGCAGCAGCAGCAGCAGCAGCAGCAGCAGCAGCAATGTGTGCTTTCGATGCTCTTCTCATACGCTCCACATCCGGCCAGGATTCTCTATTATACCCGCGCCTCGCGACTTGTTTATTATTCCGGACGTTGTCGATGCCGCTTCAACTTCTTTCTCTTCGCTGCTCTTCTTTCTTTTCCTGCGTGCTCAAACTTCATTTTACCCTGATGCGATTTTAATGTGGATGTCCGATTACAAGCTCGGGCTAATTAAAGTCAAAAGGAAGCCTGGAATAGTCCCGTGTAAACACACGCTCTGGCATGATAAAATCGGAATAAAGTGCATTATGTAAGCTGCCGGTGACTCTGCGTTCTCTCTTTCTCTCTACGCTCTCTCTCCCTCTGTCTCTCTCTCTCTCTCTCTCTCTCTCTCTCTCTCTGTCTCTTTCTCTATGTACTGCGGATAAGCTTCTTTTTCTAAGGCTAATGCGCAGCTTGCCAGCACGCGCCGGAAGTGACAAATAACAAAGCATCGCTTTCTTTATGAAAGCCCAGGGATGTCCGTGGTGAAAAATGGAAATGACGCTCAGCTGTGCTTGCTTATCGCTTACCCCGAGTTACGAGCGGCACTGATCTACGCCTTTGCTCTCACCTGGACTTAGAAGATGGAATTGAGGATATAGAGTTGCACTCGCCGCGTAATTAAGTCTTCCTGGGACACTATATTCGTTACTTTCGACAACCTGTTGGACTGCGTAGGCTTCCGTTGGCTTTTTAATAACATAGAAAAGCGGAACGTATTTATGCTTCTTCGATACAAATACTTGACTTTGTGCTTTAATCACATCTTCCAACAAAATAGCGTTGAAGTCAAAAACTATATAAACCAGCGCCACAAGCGGGAAAAAATACTTATTAGGGACAAAAATAAGTCCAATGATTTTTATAAAATACTCTTCTTGAGTCAAATACTCTTAAAACGAAAATATTTGAACCTAAGACCTAGATCCAAGACCTAAGTGGGAAAAGATCCTTTTTTGCCGGAAAAGTTTTGTATAGAACCTTTTCCAAACTGAAATGTTGAGATAGATTCCTTTAACACTGTAGCGACGCTATGACTTAAAACTTCTAGGCCTAAATGCCCCTACATCTAAGCCCCCTAAATTTACATCCCCTAAAAACATTTCTAAAGTTAGGGTTAAAAAATATTGTACTGATAGGTTTTTGGATGATATATTTTAGATTTATGGATTCGATTCCCTCCGTATATTAAAAAAAATAATTGATCGCATTCGTAAAGTTCTCGTAGTGTTCTCACTAGATTTTTGGCCCAAAGAAGTTATTTTTTCCCCATTGTGCGTCGCCCGAGCGTGCAGCTGTAAAGGTCTATTCGATCTCTTCGACGGTATCAATTAATTTTAATTCGACTAGAGTGATTCATTAGGAATAATTATGTATATAGGAATATTTTGTATCATAATAAGCATTTAAGTAAAATGTTTAGCTTGAAAAAGTGCCATTTTTACAGCTTCCGTGCAGCATCATCCTTAAAGAGTCATTTTTTCTGCAACACGCTAAAAGTGGCTATTACAAAATCGTTCCGGGTATACCACGTTTTTCCGCCATATGTGAAAGAAATTATTATACAAAAAATGACTATATTTTAGCATAGAAAAAAGGTCTACGCACATATAACGTATATTAAACAGGAACACCGTAATTTCTTTACCTTTTAAGTGTATCCAATAGCTGTTACGAGCGGCAAGGTGGTAATTTCTCTTTCTACCTTTTTTCCCTCCCGCTGAAATATGAGAGAATCTATAGCGAAATATAACGCGGAAAAAAACTCCAATATTTTGGCCAATGAATCGTAAATTCATACGCAGCATCAACGCAGCGAGAAAATTTCAATTTTCCTAGTTAAAAGATTCACACGAAAGCGAAGCGAGTTATAATTACGCTCCATCTCTCCTCACCGTGGCTCTGCCTGACTCTCTTTCACTGCTATTCTAAATAAACTAGCTCCAGTGATAATATTTACTCCACAGAAAGACAAACTGACGTGGATTGGTACAGGGATCTATCAGGTGCACATGAAACGCGACACAGCATATCGTTATTACCAACGTACAGGCAGGTCTGAGTTTCTGGACGAATTTGTAGGACATCGAAAACTTGTCTAAATGATTACAGATAACGTATGGCTATATTACTATCAGAACCGACTGCGGGATGCTTTGGATATTAAAAACATATGAAATGCATAATGAATCTGGAACTTTTACCGAAGCAAAGGGAGGATTCGGATGGATTTTCACCGGATGAGCTGTACAGGCGCTTTGCAAGCATGTTGATCTCCAGCCGCTGCGATTACGAGGAGAGAAAGCGAGCTTTATTTTTTAGCACATCGGATGGATTTAGGTTCAAACAGGTCAACATTAACGATGAGACCAAAAAATATTTTTGATACTAGCTCAATTATGAATGAGTTCTTTTCTGGATCTGTTCCTCGTTTTCAGCTTGGGACAGGCGTTAGCATCCCTCTTTCAGACACCGTTATCAGCCTCGGTGTTGCTGGACTCTCAACTGTCCTGTAAGCCGCACATTGATCATTTTACCTAAAAATTCAATAGTGCATTGTATGACTGACGTTTCCTCTGTAGGTACACCACTGAGAATTTGCGTGAATTAGCTTGCGACAACTATGCTGTCCACGGTGCGCGACGCTCAGCAGACCTCGCTAAATTTCAAATTCTGGGAGATGTTTACACGCCTGGCTCACCGCACACTCAATTCACACGAACATTATTCACACATGATTCGCTACCGATTGTCTCAATAGAGATGAAAAAGATTCTATTTCGTTTGCACACTGAAAAAGATCTATTTTGTTTGCGTCTTGAGAAGGTTCTATTATAACAATAGAAGCTTATCCGCGCACAAACAAAATAGAACCTTCTTCGCCCCAACCGCCGATATCTTTCTAACCTTGAACTTACTTTTTATGTATTTTGTTCTGATTTGTCGAAGTTATAGGTATTTTAAGACTGATCTTTAACGATATTTTTGGTTTTTTCGTAATTTTTGGTGTTCGCAGTTTATAGTCAGTTCCGACTGGCTGTGATATTGTCCTTCCAAAGATGACCATATTGTACATAATTTTTGTACATGGCTGAATTTTAATTACTGTAAAGTAAGTTAAATCCGAATAAAAATAATATTTATCTATCTATCCATCTTGGCCAGCTCACTCAATGGCCATTTCGCGCCAGTATTAAGAGGCGCGTCAATTAATTATAATAAATTCACGGGCGAGCGTGCGTATAGGTGGAGGCATAGATGCGCGCACGGGCAGCGCGCGATTCCACAACGTCAGGCTGTAGAGCGTTAACGCGAGGATAAATGAGAGAGCGCGCGATGACGAAGCGCCATGGCCAGTCATTGCTGCCGCTGTAGCCTTTTTACACGGCCGCAGCGCTGGCTCCAAGTGCCGGGTAAAAAGAAGGAAGCGAAGAAGGATTGGAAAAAGAGGAAGAAGAAGGAGCAAGAAGAAAATGAGGGATACATTTAGATGAAAGACAGGAGCTGCAAGGACGAAAGCGTAGGAGATGAAAGGCGAAGGAGAGAAAGGGCGAGCGAGAGAAGATAAAAAGTGGCGCGACGAGAGGCGAGGGACGAGGCTACATAAGAGAGCAGTTGGGAGAAAGAGAGTAACGAACTGGCAAGGTCGAGTCTGGTAGGCCAATGTCTCGTCCTTCTCGCACTCTTGGCGCTGCCGTTGCTGTTGCTGCCGCTGCCGCTGCCGCTGCCGCTGCTTTTGCTGTTTTCTCTGGTTGCGTTGTTGTTGCTGCTGCTGCTGCTCGGCGCTGATGCAACCGGCGAGAATAGAAGAGGGAGCCTCGGTTTATAGAATGCAGCGTGACCGAGGCGCGTAGCATTGCAAGGCCGCAACGTAACCATAGTGGAGGAGGAAGTGCACCGGCGAGCGAGGGGAGAGGGGAGCGCAGTGGCGGGGGTAGGGAAGGAGTAGGGGGAAGAGAGAGAGAGAGAGAGAGAGAGAGAGAGCGGGAGCGGGAGCGGGAGCAGTAGACTCGGCTGCAGCACAGCGGAAGGAAAAAACTCGCGGATGAGCGGCAGAACGACAGAGCGGGAGGAGGGGCAATGGCAATGGCAATGCGACTGCGATAAAAAGGAGGGAGCTCGCTCTGCTGTCATTGTTAACGCACTCGCAGAGGCGAACGCGTAAATCACTGCTGGAAATGTTTGCCCCTCCGCTTCCCGGCGCTCCCCGCTGCTTCGCTCCGTACACTCGACAGCGCGCGCGATATTATGTAATAAATTTCACGGCCCTGCCGCGGCGCGGGCGACTAACGGAAGACGCGAATGACTTCGCAGCTCGGATAAAAGTGAGTTTTTCACCGGTGGTGGCGGCGGCGGTTGCGGCGGTGGCGGTGGCATCCCCCAGCTTGGGAAATCTCGGCAGATAAGATTCGATTAGCTGCTGCAGCCGAGCGGTCTCTGCTCCTTATTTATTTCGCGCTCCCGCCCGATATAGCGCTAATCTCGGCTAATCTGCAATCGGCGCGCGTAGGTGCGGGCTCGGGGGCCCAGGGGTTCGCTCGGTAATTTTCTGGCCTGCGGGAGAACTGAAAGTGCAGCGCCGAGAAAGAGAGGATCGCGGATGACTCTAAATCATCCCAACTGGATCGCCGACGCGAACAAATTACGCATACGAATCGGGAGCGGGAGCTAGATCGCGCCGCAGCCACGTATGTATGCGGGCTCTCGACTCCGGCTTACGCACTTTTCTCCCTTCCTCTCTCTCGCTCTCTCTCTCTCTCTCTCTCTCTCTCTCTCTCTCTCTCTCGCCAAGCTCCTATCTAGGCATGTATGCAAAGGACGATGCTCGCCGCGTAATAATCCCGACCAGATAGGCTAACGCGCTTTCGCCCATCCTTTATTATTCGCTGCGTGCCGAGGCAGCTCCTGCTCTTTTTGCTCGGCAACCTGAGCCTGCCCTTGCCGCCCGGCTTCTTTCAATAGGAAGGAACTACGTGCCGGAGATAGATGGGTAGATAGCGTTCTTACGTACCGCAACCTAGTCCTTAATTTGAAATAGTGAAAATTCACCAGCATCTAAACGTACGAAAATCACAACATTACTTTCTTTCACTTTTCCGATCTGTCGCTCGTTCTCTCTTCTACAGTGCAGACATCGCCGTTAGGTGGTCTACAATCCAGTTTTCCGCTCTTACGGCCACAACAACATGTCTAGGATATAAAAGATCTCACGTGAGAGAGTTTCGTGAGAGCTGGCTTCTGCTTTTCGGCCTTCTCTCTCTCTCTCTCTCTCTCTCTCTCTCCCTTTTATGCAGCATATGCTTGCTTCATGCAGAATCTAGACATTCTCTTTCACTTCTTAAATATATATTACATTTATATTAAAGGAACCTATCCTAATTCTAAAGCTTACATTTTATAGAAATGTAAGTCTCAATGTAACTATTAGCTACTATTGAAAAAGTTGTCTTTCACTAATTCATAAGTGCATTTTACATTTATGGATTGGCTGCTCATTCACTTATGTCGAGTATCTAAATTCTGCTCTATTAATTAGGACCAAAAAATTAAGTTAATATTGGCTCCGAACAAAATTGCAAAGTAGATCTGTGCAACTTATTGATATTAAATTTTAGAAATTATATTCCGACTTCTTATCCGACGGAACATTTTTTAAAAAAGGCGAGTTAGTCGTACTATATCATTAATACATGCATGTAGCAAGAAAAAAGTACAGGAAAACATCGGTTTTCAATCAACTTTTTTTACTTACTTGGCCATAAGGTGTTTTTTTTTATATGTATGTAGAAAAATAGTTATGGAATGTCGAAAGGGCAGGCTCGGGCTACAAGACCAGATTTGCTGATGGAGCAATATTTCAGCGCCCGCGAGTGTCATACTGTTAGTCCCCACGAGAGAGTAGCGTAATGAAGCTGCGGGAAAAACAGCATCGGCACCAATAAGAACTTGTCTTTGAGCCGCGGAACTCACTACTCGGCTCTCCCCTGCAAAGTTGGAACAAAGCAGGAGAAAATCAGCGCCCCGGCTAATGTCTCCGGGCGAGGCTCGTTACGGGCCGGGGCCTCCGACCAGACCTCGAGATAACGGGCGTCTCTTTCCTCGGCTCCTGTCGTGGCCTTATCGCCGCGGCCTATTTGTATAGCTACCTGTTAAGCAGCTTCCACTGCCAATCTCGCACGCGCACGACATCGCTCTACGCGTCCAGCTCGCCGAGATAAGCCATTGCTCTTTTTGTGCTTCTATATCTTTCTCTCTTTGCCGGAGCCTCATCGGCAAGGTAACTCTACGCCCCGACGCCGCGACGCCGCGACACCGCAGTACCCTTCTCGCGCACCTACAGGGGATTACTCGAGCGAGTTTATCTTCTCTATTCGCGGCTCTCGCTGATGCTTATGCCTTCGCGTCAAGACGGCGCACACTGCGAGCTGTCCGCAAGCCTGGTATCCCGTGTTTGCTCAACAGAGCTTTGAGAAAAGATAAAAACAAGATTCTTTGGAGCCGTCGAAGAGGCTATATGGCAGATGCCTGCAGGAAAGAAATAAGCGAGAAGTGCGCACTTGACTTTTTGGAGCTCTAAAGGACAGTGTCAAGTAGTTATGGCCCGAAGTAACCAGACATTCGAGCTATAAGCTAGCCCCGGTCTGTTGTTGGACCAACATTCGGCTCTGACCAATGTAGGACATACGCAGCGTGGAACAAGTGCAGCTTCCTAATGGTGCTGCATCGATTCTCGATCCTAATTGCCTCGGCAAACAATCGTTAAATTGACATGCGTAAAAACACCTTGTGCTATACGTATTTATTCATTTGGCATGCAGGAGCAGCGAGGCAAGGCTGCGAGCTGGGGGGTTGGCGAGATCCGAGGACGAGAGTAGAGCCGAGAACGAGAGAAGAGGAGAGAATAGGAGAGGAGAGGAGAGGAGAGGAGAGGAGAGGATGCGCTGCAATCTTGGCAGAACAAGAATTGATGATCCGCAAAGAAGAGAGTCACGTTCGTAAACGAAGGAGCTACGAGCGGGCAAACAGTCGCCTCGTGTCAAACGCTTGTCCACTTTAATTAGTATTTTAAAATAAACGGTTAATCATTCGCGAGAACGAAATGCCGAAGTGCTCCGAGGCAATTTGCCCAGCACTCTCGAAACTTGAACAGGAATTTAATTCTCCCTTGCGAAGTGCTGCTGTATTGGTCCGAGTAGAGCACTGGCCACGTCAAGGAAGCAATAAAGCCGACAGCTCTTCCCCGCGTGTCCCATCGGAGCGAGGCTTCCGCTTGGCGGCGGACTCACGCATGGATTGCCACGGATCGCGGCCGACCCAACTTTGGAGCTCGAATTTCCGAAATGAGCAGAGCGAGCTGTGCGTGCGCTGGCCTCTCCACGGCTCCCCTCCCTCGCTCCTCCCTCGTCCTCCCTCGTCCTCCGATCGGCTCCGGGCCGCCTCGCTTTTTCCCGGAGCTGGATGCTCGGCCATTAATCTACGCCAAGAAGGAGAGGAGGACGTGGGGCACTGGACGAGTTGCGCTACTGGTGCTGATCCGCTTGTTCGCTCGACGGACGTCGAGGGTCGAGGAAGAGGCAAATCTCGCGCTCGACCGCGACAAATCAAGTCCCCGCGGCTCGAGACTCGCCTTCGCGTGCGGCAGCTCATCAAAACTCACCGCCGTGCCAAATTGACTTGTACTAGCACTTGTCCTTTCAGTTGTGCATTTCTTTTTCTTAATGATCTCCCTGGGGCCATCGGCGCCACCATCGATCTCGAGTGATTCAGGAATATAGCAGTAGGCGCCGATTTGGCAGCGCCCTATTTAGCTTCCCCCTTACATTTAAAAAAAGCTCGTTGAACGCTTGAAGCGAACATTTCACTTGTTATCTTAACTCAAATGAGATGGTGATTTTTGTTGAAGTTTATTACGAAAAAAAAACTGGTGCACCAAATTAATTCTTCCAAATCATGGGAGGAATGTAGAAAAAAAGTGAAATTTGGCCGTACTGGATTTACGAATGTCCCTGAGAAGAACATATGGTTAAAAAAACTCAATTACTGAAGTACTAAACTTTATACGATCTGGCAGAAAGAGGACGCAGCAATATTATGCACTAATTAATGGAAAATGAGATTAATATTGACCTGTCTGCACAACATGCTGTGAAAGAAATTTTCGGATATTAAAAAGTTGCTGTTGGCGGTGCACAGTTTGCTATAGCAAGTTTACCCTAGAAATTCCAATTTGGCTCGAGCTTTCAGCCCTCCAATATTATCCTCTAATACAGTGCACGACCTCGCACCTCTTGGTTGTTTTTCTATTTTCTGAATATTTTTATCGCGATCTCGCATGTCGGTAGGTTGCGCGCTAGGCATTCGCCAGTCGACAATTATATTGCGGCCGGCTATTTTCCGCTAATAACAGCCGCGAGCACTGCCGAGACTGCATTGACAAACTGGCTCTGGGACTCCTGATCGCTGCACAATTTCGTTACAATCAGTTGCACTTTGATGACTCGGCGTTACAGCTTTGAGGCCGGATCTCGGGAGCGGAAAAAACTGCTTGACTGGTACTGCAGCAGAAAAGCCCGGCTACGCAGCGTCGAGGAGCAGACTTTTTGAAAGGCGTTCGGTGATAAATTCCCCGATTACCGCGACTATTACAGATGCGTAACGCGTAGATAGGAAGAAAGTTCGGTGGTAAGCTGGAGGCCACCGAATTAGATGTTAGCGTGGCTGCAGCACGTAATGCATAAATTATCCGCGCTAGCATCCGTAAACTTGACAGCTGGAAAAGAGTGCGCGGGGAGGCGCGCGAGATTTGCGGCGCGTCCGAGTAAAAATATCCTGCACGGGAAGAGGATCAGCCAGCGGAAATCTAATTCGCAGCTGGTATGGCTGGTGCAGTGCCCCGAATTGGCGTCGGGACATGGTATTCAAATCAGCGAGCACGCGCTGCTGGCGGTGACTGCAGCTTGGCCGGCCTCCGCTCGCAATATATAAGCCTGTTAAATGGAAATAGATGCGTGTTTTTACCGGTTTTCCGGCCTGTAAAAGCAGACCGTGTAGTCCGTCGCCACTCGCAGGTTATGTGCGCGCTGCCGCCGCTGCGGTTATGCAAGCAAATTTAAATATCCTGCATGCCGTGGCTGTTCACAATTGCCATCGTTAACAGCTCGCAGGCCGATGATCGCGCTTTGATCTCCGATCCAGTTTCGCCTCGGCTGATTCGACAGCAGCAGCAGCAGCAGCAGCAGCAGTAGCAACATCAGCGGGAGCAGCAACGGGAGCGGCAGCTCTCTCTTTTTTTTTGCGACGGCGCGTCGTCGACCCGAGGCACACGAGCGCTAGCTGCGCTGCGCCCTTTTTCTCCTCTCCTTCCCTCTTCTTCCTTCCCCTGTCCTCTTTTTGCACCCCACCGCGGCCGGCAATTATATCTGTATCGGCAGTATGTCGGTCTTTATCGAGAAAACGCATCGTGATCGGTGATCGGTGTTCTAGCGAGCGACATTCTGGGAGCGAACCGATGCTTCTCGGAATCGCATATCGTTGACCCTCTTCATCCATATGTTCCTCGGCGGCGCTCCCCTAATGCACGCGATCTAAATGCGAGCTGCACTCCCAGCTACTCCGCCCAGCAAAATGTGAAATGCTAATTTAGAGAGCAGAGTTTTCGCGGCGGCTACGGTGGCGGCGAGGCGACTTGTGCCTCTCTCGACGGCGATATTACACGGCGGGGAGCTCGAGAGTTGGATTTGCCTGTGCATGGATGGGATGGAGCTGAGGCTCGGTTGTGCAGCTGATATAAAGCTAGAGTGCAAACGAGCCATTCGATAAGAAGAGTCGCGCGCGCGCGCGTTTCAGTCGTCTCTCTCTCTCTCTCTCTCTCTCTCTCTCTCTCTCTCTCTCTCTCTCTCTTCCCCTACATTCCCTTCCCTCCGCGCACGCAGCAGCATAGTAGCAGCAGCATAGTAGCAGCCGCAGCCTTAATAAATGAAGCGGCCGCCGCGAGAGTTTATAACACGCGAGCGAGGCTTAAGCGTCAGCCTCACCAACACTCATTAGCCGCAGCTGACTGATGACACGTGAACGAGCCTGACAAGAACTGTCGCATATTTACGAGGCTTTTTCTCCCTCCCCTCTAAGCTCACGACGAGGCTCACTTCGTTGGAAAAGCCTGCAGTCTCAAAAGTCGGCGGCAGCGGCGACGATTAGGAAGGAGGGCCGAGTATTTGCGGCTGCAGATAAAGCCGCGCGCTGCTGGAGCTGAGACAGGACTAGATCATATTAAAATGCAATCGAATCTATAGGTATAGCAGTAGTTGCGCTCACGCAAAACTCCTAATGAGCTCCCGTGTTGGTGCTACAGCAGCGCGCGGTAGTTGCACTACTCGGAGGCTCGCAGTCGAGGTTAGCCGACGTTGTTTACCGCGTCCTCTCTTCTCCTTTCTCTCTCGTCTCTCTAGCGTCCTGCCTTCTCCTGGCAGCGTTCGTTTATCGAGTTTCATCCCGTCAGAGTGGCGGCCGCGCACTAATCTATTATTCTCGGCGTTCGCTTCATAAACTGCTTATCGCACCGAATCTAAAAGGCGAAGGTACGGCGCAGTAGGTGGACAGAAACGAGAGGGCGTTAATCGGCTCTACCGCGCGCCTCGCCAGGCCACGAGCACTGCACCGAGCACACACCGAGTACACCGAGCACAAACCGAGCCGAGAGAGCGAGGATATAGAAAAGGGAAGAAAAGAGACCAAGAGCCGAGAGAAATCGCCGCACGACTTGACGATGCGGCTCCTGATACTTTAGGGCCCAGTTTCTCCGCCGATTGAAGAATTTATCGCAGAGCTCCGAGCTTTTCTTATTCTTCCCCCGACGAAAATACGAGGCTCCTTTGAGCCTTGGCTGGTGCGCCGCCACCGTCGCCGCCGCTGGGTGCGTGTGCGTGCCTTCTTAATTTACCTTCACGAGCACAGCTGGGAGAGGGAGAGCCAGCTCTTGCCAGAGATTTGCGTTTCTCTACCTCGCCCCCCCCCCCTCCCCCC
>UELU01143244.1:54000-64322 GCA_900490025.1 Megastigmus dorsalis
CCCCCTTCCCCCTTCCCCTCCCTTCTCTCACCAACTCCAGCTTTTATTTCGCGGAATGAGATAATTGCATCGAATGCCTCGGCGCCTACGTCCGCCGTGCGCGCTTTATGCCCTTTCACTACTATAGGCTTGCCGCTCAAATTTCCCTCCTCGGCTCGCTCCATATATATTGTTTACTGGAACTTTGCACACGGAGACGCTTTTCCCGTCGCACTCGCCGAGCAGAGGAAAGAAAGGGGCCAACAGAGCAGCTCTCCTTTCTTTCTTTCTTTTTTTTTCTCTCGTTCTCTCTCCCTCCTCCCCCCACCCCCTCTCATTCTCTATATTCCTTTCCTTTCCTTTTCTCTTGGCGAAGTACTTAAAACTTTTTACGACATCCTCATTGAAAGCCGTAGCTAACAGCAGGTTTGCCGCTGCAGGGTTCATTGAATCTTGTGCTCTTTCCCGCTCTTCCTCTCTCCTTCTCTCTCTCTCTCTCTATATATATATATTTCTCTCTTTGTCTCTCTTTGTCTCTCTTTCTCTCTGTCTCTCTGTCTCTCTTCCAACTTTGGCCGGACAAAGCAATTCTCTGCACCTACGCCTAATTCCAAATTGAGTAATTAAAAGAAGCAGCTTCTAACACGAGCCGTGATCACGCGAGCACGCTGCATATGGACGGGAAGGACTTTTCTGCCCGGACCTCGGCAGCTGGTATTACGGTGCACATATAATCTAGAAAGTGTCGGCCAGTCCCTCTTTTCTTTCGAAAAGAAATAAGAAGGAAAAGGGGAGGACGATCCAAGCATCTCTGGGTTCTCGAGTTTCCGTCTCTCCTCCGCCCGTCATAATCATAACAAACGAAGCCTCAGCATCATCACCGATGGCTGAGTCGCCTCGCTCGAAACGGCCGAAGGATCTCGAGTGCCTGCCTCGTGCTTCGACTTTCTTGCCTCCTCCGCTTCCTCCTCCTCCTTCCCCTCCTCCTACGCTTGGCCTGCACTCTATAGCCACTTGATTCCTACTGCTTCTTCAGCGGGCGGGCGATCGAGCGAGCGAGCGAGCGAGCGAGATGGCGATAACTCGGTTTCCGTGATCCTCGTCCCAGCCGCAGCCCCATCTGCATGCGCACGGCTCTATAGAGGGTGGACGGCAAAGAGGTCATGCGCTTCTATGTGTTGGGCCCTGGCATTTATTTATTGGATGCAAATTGGATGCGACTGGGAGCTTTCGCTGCAAAACGCCCTACACGAGGCTGGCTGGTGGGGAGGGCCGGGGGTGCTACATCAGGCAGGGGGAGCGGTAGTTTGGAGCCGCCGCGGATGCTGTGGGATGACTGATACAGATGTTGCAGCTCTCGGCACACGGCTCCTGATTATGCGTTATCGACTGACCGCCATTAGCCGGCTAACTGGTTTCGATGCATGCTTCTGGCTCCAACAGCAGTCTGCCGCCTACACCAGCTCCCCGCTCGCCCGATCCCGATTCTCATTCTCATTGCGAGCAGTGAGATGCATTGTAACTCGGGCCCGGTTACCGCGACCCATCTTTTCTTTTCTCTCAATGCTCTCGATCCTTTTATTGACTTTGACTTCTCCTCACTTTCGCTTCTTCTTTCAGCTGTACAGCTAATTTTACGATTTCACTCACAATCGCCTCGCTCATAGCTCCTAGCGAGACATTTTAACTTCAATTCAATGAGAATTCAGGTGCGATATATATTTTTTTAATGGTGCAGGACAGATCTGATCGATCGACACTTCAATTATGAGTTATAAAAGTAATTGTTAGCGATACATGGTTCATAAGTTTTCCGGATTTTCGCGCAAAGGGAATACGTTAGTAGCAAAACGTCGATCGGCTCGTTCATTCATCGTCCAATTAAGCATCAGCTGTCAGGATGATTTTAAAGCATCAGTTGTACGGCTTTATATACTTTTGCCAGAGTTTCTCGGGACCGGTCGCGGCTTTACTCCCCTCATGCTCTGTATGTCGGAAGTACTGCGGAAGCGTATAATAAAATAGTAGGGCGCAGGAGGAAGCTATTTCGACTGGTGCTGGGATTTAATTAAGGTAGTGCGTTTTTGCTGCGCGTATCGAGGAGCGAGGAGCGAGGATTCTTCGAGCGGCAGCGGGCGCTCTTAAAATTATTAATACTAAAAGCTTAACGCGATCCCGGAATTACGCGGCAAAAAGAGTGCACTTGTTCCGTTTGTATTAAAGTTTAGCCTCGACGCAAGTAACAACGATGCGCCAAAGCACTAAAGAAGATTACACTCGAACAGAGTCGAGCGAGTCGGTCGAGGCGGTTGTTGTTGCTTTTTTTGAAATCGCGGCGAGCAAGTTGCGCCATCCGACACTCTTCTGCTGCTCGGCTCGGCCCTTGCGGTAAGACGCGAATGCTCCGTGTTCAAACACACGACAGAGAAAGCCTCGAAACTTTGCTGCTGCTGCTGCTGCTGCTGCTGCTGATGGTGGTAGTGGTGCTGGTGGTGGTGGTGGTGGTCGTGGTGGTGGTGGTGCTGGTACTGGTGCTGCTGCCTTAGCTCCGCGGAGGCTCTACCCCCATCCCCGGCCTTTACGAGGCCGCAACGCACGCCTTAGAACTTGATCCCGAGGCTCAATTACCGGGGAGTTTGGCCAAGCCTTTCCTACCTCGGAGCTTTGCTCGGGTGAATTTTCGCGAGTCAAATTGTTCTCCAAATTGTACAGATCAGACTCGGCGAATAATAAGAAAGTTTTGTGTGGGGGGAAGTGCTCGTTAAACATTATAATTGACCCGAGTCAAGTGCTGTGGATTTGCATTTCATTTTCTCGAGGCGCCGGGATTGAAAACAATCACTTTCGTATAGCGGCATTTATATAGTTATAGCGTATGTACAGAGGGCTGGGAAGGGGAGCGGAGGCAGGGAAGCAGGGGGGAAAAGTCGGAGGGAACGCGTAGGCACATGCTACATAGGTGTGCACAGCCGTGAACTCGTGTATAGCGGTAATTCATTCGACCGCGTGATGCATATGTTAATGTAATCACAAGTTAAATGATTTTGCGCGCCGCTGCGACGGAGTTTTTGCCTCCTTTCGTGCTCTTCACCGCAGCAACTCTTCCGGAAAATTCTTTCGAAAATGCAATCTGTTCGCCGCTATAATTTCGCGGTTGTACTACTCGGTCTTGCCGAGTCGACGACTTACTTTTTACATTTTTTCCCTGCCGCCATCGGACGAGCAAACGGATGGATAGGGCTAGTTGCGCTCTCTCTCTCTCTCTCTCTCTCTCTTACTAACTGACTCACTCTGAAGCCAATTGCGCGCGCGCGCGCAGCTGTCCTTGAACCTGGGCGTGGTATTAAGCGGCCAAATGATTGCTGACCGCAAAACATTTCGCATCGGGATTGGCATCGATAACCATTTCCTTCGAGGATTATTCACGCGGTGTATATTTTTTCAGCCCCAGCTCTGAGCTCCCTTTTTCTCGTGGCTCGCGCCGCGGTGGGCGGCAGATTCTCTTTTTGATTATAAATTAAATGCAAGAGCCATCAGGGAGCTGGATTCGTTTGATGTAATATTCTTCAACTGTCACTCTTTCGACCCAGAAATTGCAGATTCTAAATAATAGTAATTCGTGGGGGGAGGGGGGAGGGGGGGGGAGCACAAACCGCACATTCAACTGGCTAAACTTTAGCCTTTTGTTTTCTACGTCATTATCCAACTGCGTAATTAGAGGTTTTGCTCGTTAGCCAGCCGGAATTGTTTTCCTTTTTTTTCTTTTGCAAACTACCAATCACGTTTATACGTTATGATTGCACGAATCAGTAATGCAAACGCTAAATGCCACTTATACTACTTACTGCATTAGCTCAATACGACGTGAAATTGTATTCACTTGCTATCTCCAATAATTGAATGCATTAGTTCTAATCCTCGGCGTATTACTTCGTGTTCCGAATAAAGTTGTTGATACCCCTCGAGTATAGGGTTTTTAGCTCTGTTTAACTATGCTGGGCTAAAGGATAATTTTGAAATTTAACTAAAGCCAAAAGTTTACTCGACTCAAAGAGATAGTAAAATTGTGTTAATTATATATGATGACATATTGCGTACTCGATACTGGCGCGCAATAGTTCTGCTTTAAAAGTAAGATATGCACATTTTGGCTTTCATATGTAATTAACAAGCCTCATGAGACTATTACCGAGCTAAACATTTCAAATTATATATATGTACAAATATTAAATAAATATTAGTAAACTTTTTGTTAAAAGCTAATAAATCAATAGTATATATATTATAATAGCAGCATACGCCTATTAAATTGAAAACGACGAGAAGCCTTCGCTACCTCGAGTGAAAGTTTTTTTATATTTACATCCGAGAATTGTGTATTGTTTCGAATGTTTACATTAGTCTAGATAGTATAATCAAATAAATTCCAGGTATGTGTTACGGAGGTATTTCCAAATGATTCCTGTATGCTTTCGATCGCTTGAGCGCTAGCTTCAGGAACCTGTTCAATTATACCGATTGCTGTTTATTAAAAATAAAATAACATAGAGGCTATAGATAAGTATTGCAATTTTCCTTTCGTGTTGCATTCATAGCAAATCCCTTTATGAATGCCGTATATATTAAGGTTCTTCGCACATCTACTTGGATCGATGATCGCAAGATACAGACATGATATAGTGAGTTGCGTTCCTACTGGTAATGCGAAACGTGATTACGCACGGAAAGATGATCCATATAATAACAATCGCATTAGGATAGACACATTCATAAAGAAACTGATCTCGTAGGATCAGCTTGATTCTGCGCATTAGTCAAGCCATTCGATCTGATCAAACTAAATTACACGAACCACTGCTTCGAATAAAAAATTAATGCTAATGTTTAGCGTTAAGGTAGCTCATATTTTCTTACTCTATAATATAATCATTAATATATGAACAGTAGATTTATTACTCTACTTTATTTTATTTAATTCTTAAAATGGGAAAATATTGACATTGTAGAGTCTGCAATTTGTTGAATGACACAAAGCTGGCTTAACTAACAAAGCCTAAGAAGTCTTTTCAGCGTAACTGGGTTATGGAGTCGAACGGGGCTACATCCAGAATCATAACGAAGTCAATGATGTGATTAAGTACGTGCTTAATAATATAGCTCTCCGACTTGAGGCTGTTCACCGACTGCTTCCTCTCTTATTCTCTCTCCCCCTATATACTCTATCTCTCTCTCTCTCTCTCTCTCTCACTCTCTATACATCTCTCATTATATAGTGGCCTATAATGGGTTCAGAATTTATCGAAGCTTACCCCATAAAAGCGGACCTCAGCAGGGCGTAGATGTCGTTGCAGGGCTACAACGGATTCAATAGGTCTGTCTCTTCTCCTGCTGCACATATACATAGCGTAGGTGTATGCGCGCATAAAGCCGAGCGATAGATCGCTTTTTGTCGATTATTTGCACGGGCAACGATTCAATAACGATGCCCAGATATTTCGCTCACGCGCCCGACACAATAATTCAGTTGAACAGGCAATATCGTGGACTCGTGGCCGTGCGAATGGCGCCAACCATTTGGCTGTTCTTGTTGAACCGCATTGCCGGCCACTCGCTCCTTCTCTCTTCCCCTCTATATATGCGCATGGGATATATGTATACACTTATACGAGGAGGCGCTCACGGTCACTCGAAAATTTTAAATATAGGAAATTTTTGAAGCCGCAGTTATTCCTCAATAGTCTGCCAAATGAAAAATCTTGTAATACCGGTACTTTAAGGGGTTAAATAAAATACGTGTTAAGGAATAATGTGTGCAGGTTTACATATAAATTGGTTTATGCTGTAGAAGATGTCCAGATTGAACGCAGATCGTTGAATATGAAATGGATTGTCTATCATTCTTGAAAAGTGTAAATTTTCTTAAGAGTTAGTGTAGTATAGGGACGAGACAAGGATTTCGTGAATTGGTGGTAGACCCAAGCCGCGCCGCTCTATATTGAATTGTAGACACGCCGAAATATTTCCCCTCTAGGCTAATTTACAACTTCTGACCGATCCCGTCTCTTCTACGTTGGACAATTCGAGAATCAGCCTTTGTTTTCAGTGGATGAATGCCATCATTGAGCTGTACACCATTATTGCAGATACGGCGGCTATTCGATTGAATAACAATTTTTTGTACTCACTATATATGCATATCTCCAAGTTTACCGCTTCCACATATTTGAAAAGTATATAACTGCATATAGCGCGCGGCGCATGAGTTAACAACCAACCTGCGGCTGCTGAATCGGGGTGGTGAAAATAGCCAGGAAGAATTATAGCTTGTTTAAATAACGAGAAATTGGGCAATGCGTTACCAATCGAGTTTCTCTCTCCCAGTATAATAGCAGAAGAAGCACTGGGCAATTTCGTTGGCAGTTCAGGGCCCAACGTATTATTTAGCAATAGCATTGCGGTGGCAGGCATAGTCGATGAATTGTTTAGATCGGCCGTGGCTTGGCGTGCGCTCGCGTGAGTGCGCACATTATTAATGAATTTCCGGGGCTAGGCTATTTATTACAGCGCCACTTGATACCGGTCACGTTTGAAGAAAATATTTGTATGACAATTTATCTGGCGTGATAAATCACCGAGTCGCGGCGGCAACAGCAACGGCAGCAGCTAAAGCGAGATAAGAAGGGAACGGTGAGAGTGTGTAGCGGCGTGAGCTTTTTCCCCGATAATTTAAAATCCGAAACGCAATTTTCAAGATCGGCTTATTCATCGATCCCCTTTTCGTTTCGCCTCGAACCGCCGCATCACGCTGTAACGGACGCGCGAGTGATTGTTTCCATTAAAATAGCTCGCGCGAACTTTGTCCGAAGGGCCACTCAGGCGAGCTCGCGTCCCCTCCGCTCTTGCTCTCTCCTCCTGCCCCTGCCCCTGCGGCCTGGCGCGAATAAAAAGAGGAGCAGCGAGGACATTAATAAATCTTGGCGCGCCGCGCGCTCGAGCGAGAGAGAGAGAGAGCGAGAGAGTGTGAACGAGCGAGAGAGAAAAGGAGAGCAAGAGGAAGGGAGCTGGCCATTAATACCGCTGCCGTAAATTGCGAAATCTAGATCTGCAGTGCTGCACTCGGCGCGGTAATCGTACATGAGCGAGACACACTGCGACTCTACCTCGCAATTTTCTTTTTCTGCGCTCTTAGTTTGACGCTTCTCGGTTGAGGCGCGGCGACACGAGACTACGAGGCTACGAGACTGTGAGCGAGCGGATGCTTATATGCAGCAGCGCTGCAGCCGAGGAGGGAGGTGCAAATAAGAGGGAGCCTATAGCACTGCAGAGGCAGATTATATCAGTGCTATAGGCACGCACGGGCCGCGGCTCAGCGGCGGCACAATTCTTTCCCTTGCGCGCGTATGCATCTGTTGCAGCGAGCCGCGAAAGATCGATTTGGAGGATAGGGGGCCCAGGGCGCGAGTAACGCGAGTGTGCGGAGGCGTAATCAATGATGCAGTATAATCTTCCTCGGATTCAAGAACATGCAAAGCAGATCATTCACGAAACATGGAATTTCAGATGGAAAGCTACTGCAGTGAGTGCAGCCCTGCCACGGCGCTATATAATTATCTGAGATGAGAGGGGCTTTGAATTATTTAATGCGCCAGCTTTCTCGCGCACCTGATGAAAGTTGCAAAACTGCGCCCCGCGACTGTACTCGATGAAACCTCCGGTCTATCTACAGGCGAATGAGGGGAATTATTCTGCGGGAGGGACCTACAGGAAGGGGGACCTGGAAGGGACGGCAGCTCCTTCCCTCTGCGCCTCTGTAAACATCAATTGCCCGTTCCGATTGATTATTCTTTAATTATCCGACAAGTTCCAGGGATCAGGCTGGGCAGGTTATTCTAGCAGGGAGTATTCTGGCTCACTGCTATACTTTCCTAGGCCGATGCTGAAGCCGTAAACGCGAGCTTCAACTTGAATAAATGTCGAGCGGCTCGTTTATTTTTAGATTTGCGCGAGTCAGGCGCAGCGCTGCAGTGAGCGGGGAGGCAAAAAATATGCGGCAACAACTTTGCTCTGTACGTGTGTAAGTCAGCTGTCGAGTGCTCGCTGCACGCCGCCGCGGCTGCAGCTTCTTTTCTCTTTCGCAGAAGCGCTCGGCTGCGATCTCAGGAATTTAGTGGGGAAAAAGACGGGAAAGAGACTCATCATCCTCGCGTCTTTCGCCTATTATCCGTATTTTGGCCTTGGGTGTAATCGATTAAAATTCTTCGAATGCAGCATTAGATCGGGAGAAGAAGCCGGCTTATAGGAATACGGCCTTATATTCTGAACTTTGCAGAGCCTTGTATCTTCGATGCGTCTACCTCCACTTCGAATCATGGATATGCAAAATGTATATAACTATACCAAAAACCAACTATTTTCAACTTTAATCATCTACTCCCTACTCCCTGAATGAAAAAAGTAAAGGATTATTAGTCCAAGAGTGAATATTGAGCCGTGCATTCTCTAGTATTGAGTTAATACTGTACACAGTATTACTCAATAAACAAGTGTCAAGTGCAATTCGCTTAAGGCGCTTTATAACGGACTCTCTAGCTAGTAAATCGAGACTGTTATATTACAAAGATTGCGAAATGGTTGTTCGATATTGATAAATGATGTTCATTAAAATTATTTATAAATTTTAAGATAGTTTAAGATAGTTTTAGTTGGCATTAGTATAAAAAATAACCACAATTGTATATAGTATTAATATTGCTTGAATGTATATTTAACCGACTCTTCTGCAATAAATATCTTTTTAATTAGTTCGGTTACTCCCATTTTCCATTCAACCATTAGAAAGTATTAATCTTTAATTCTCATACCCTATTTTTACATTATTCTCCGTAGTGTTTCTATTAAGTAGCGTATTAATAATAGTGGACAAAATAGTGCGTGACCGGGATGTCGGAGACAAATCAGCTCCTCGCTCGAACCGTACTTTTCGGTATACGTAAAATTTACGTACTTGCTGTCATTCCCAGTGGTCTCAATAAAATTCTCTAGTGCCATTGACTGGTTATTTTAGCCATGAGTACCTGCATTTTTTTACTCTAATCTAAACTCTCGCTGGCTTAGGATATCCTCACCTGATACCAGTGCCATCTTAGTGAGGTGATCTATTCGTATAGCTTAGAATACAAAAGTTGCAGGCACTCACGGCTAAAATAACAAGCCAAAGGCACTAGAGAATTTTATTGTGAACATTTTGAGACCGCTGGGATCGACAGCAGGTGCATAAATTTTACGTATACTGAAAACTACGATTTGACTGATTTGGCTCCGACATCCCATTCGAAAATTTATTTGGGTAACCGGAGAGAAGGAAAAAATTTTATTATATTGTTTGACATGATTTTGTAAAGGACCACCTTAAATTGAGTGATCATTGACCTAAATAAGTGGTAGATTGTACACTTTTTTTGTTATTGATTTACTTTTGACTTTTTACGTTACTTATATAATACTGAAAAATATATGGGCAGATGTATTTTATACTTATTTCTTATCCCTTAATTAAATAAAACAACATAGTATTTAAATAAAAGCGCTATGAGATCTGTTTTATAAGTTGGCGCGGTCAAGAAGAAATAAGTAGGGAGCGATTTATTGCCGAGAGATCGGAGAAGGTCAAAACTCTCCTCTCTGCTCGTTAAATTTCGCTCTCGATGACGTAAAGCGATTTATATTTGTAGGCAAGAAAACAGCATGAAAAGGCAAGAGAGCGATAGTTATGTCGGGAGTAAACTATAATCTGTCACCAGTACCTTCCGCTCAATGTAATTACCGCTACCCTACTATACACGTCGGCATGACGCATGTATTTCTCCTCAAATCTCTATTAAAGTGAATTAATAACAGACATTAGCGATAGAGTAAGCGCAGCTCCGGCAGAAACGACTGCTATAAATAGTTTGTATTAATTTTCTCCCAGCAGCTGGCTTAGCACGGGCAGGGTGCAGGCTGATGTCTGTGACGTCATACGTAGCGATGCTGACTGGATGGCTGGCTGGCAGAGTTTTGTTTTAGGAAATATCCAGAGAAAGATAATTGCGCTTTGGTGGCGCGGCCGGTGCAGAGCGTAATTCTTTCTTTGGAGAAAAACAAACTTGGGGCTTTAGGAGCTTTAGCCATCGGCTTGCTATAATTATACCATTAAGAAGTAATCAAGTTTTTTATCTCCAATTCTTTGGTTATTCTCAAAGCTCGCAAGCTGGTCGAGGCTGGCTCTAACGATCACGTACCGTAATAAGCCTGCGGTGGAAGGCGGATCGTTGGGGATGGGGTTGGCGAGGGGTGGGGTGGGG